>JABUQX010088269.1:0-27500 GCA_015478945.1 Trachelipus rathkii
AAGGAAATTCAAAAATCTCAAAATTTGCCAATACACAAGCTTATCCAAGATGTGGAAACAAGATGGAATTCACCATATTATATGCTGCAAAAGATCATAGAGCAAAAAATTGCAGCAATTATTATATATTCTTCAAATTCGAAATATCTATCTTAAATGCGAATCACTGGAAGCAAATGGAGAATATAATTAGATTGCTACAACCATTTTGAAGAATTAACTAAAAGAGCGAGTGATGATGATGAAGATTTATCTTTGTATAATACCTGGCAGTTATGCATTGCAAAAATAATTTAGGCAACAACTGGAAGGATAGCGTTGTAAAAACTATGAAAGATGAACTTTTAAATTCTGGTACTGAACGTTTTGGTACCATTAAAGAGAAGAAACTTTATGTACTTGCAACAGTTCTAAATCCACAATACAAATTAGCTCCCGTTTATATTATTGATCAGAATAAAACAAAATTTATGCTCAAAGAAGAAGTAAAACTTTTATAAAAGCTAAAGAAAATATTCATTAAGTTCAGATTCTGATGGAACAAATGATGATCAAAATGATCAGGCTCATACAGATTCACATGAAGAATGCTGTAAATGAACACGGCAGATATGATAAGGAAACACATTCAATTTTCTGAAGTGTTTTGATGACATGCTACAAGAAAATCGTTAAGAAGAAAATGAAGATATTCAGATACAATCAAACCAAGTGGAACTGATCAAGGAGAAAAAAGTAAAATGGCAAACGTAGAAGCAGCTGTGAGAGAAAACAACATGAATTAGTAAATACTATTCAAACTACTGTGGATAATATTGTTTGCAGTACCACTTAATGAAACGAAACATCGATGCTGAATCTAACTGTTATGGTGAAAGACCAGAAAAGCTATTTATCCTGATTTCACCTTACCTGAATTAGCTAGGAAATATCTCTCTGCCTCACACTTTCAAGTGTATTTAGCAAGAGAATGTTTAGCCAAAGCAGGAAATATTTCTACAAGTACAAGGAATCGTCTTTCTCCAACACTAGCTGATCATCTCCTGTTTCTTCATCATAATTTAAGAGGCATTCTGATTTTAAAAATATTAGAGAATGGTTACCAAAATAGCAATGCATAAGCTATTTAAACTTTCCTTTCACTGACTTTGCGCTTAACAATATTTAATTTTCTCAAAAATTTCTATTGTGTTACGCTATACAGTATCGATAACAGCTGGAACATGCACTTTATATATATTACTATTACAATTATAATATATATATATATATAATATATATATATATATAATATATATATTATATATATATTATATATATATTATATATAATATATATATATATAATATATATATAATATATATATATAGATATATATATATATATATATATTATATATATATGTAAATAATTATATATAGTATATATATATTATATATATATATATATATATATATATATAATATATATATATATATATATATATCGAAATTTCCAAGAAAAAATTAATTGAAATGCATTATTTATGTTCAAAGGTTAGTTTGTTTAAACTTTTAAAAGCTCTTTAATAATTTTAAAGATTACCGGATATATTCCAATAATGTTTTCTAGTCTTTTTGTCAGATTAGCATGAGTTTAAAGTCTTTTACCAATTATTTACCTGTTTCTGTATTGCATTTTAAATGCTTTTTTTTATAAAGTGTTTTTCTTTTATTCTGAAGATAAGTCATTTTAGAATATTAAATTTCTTTTGAGTTGTTTATCAAGCTAATTAGTCAATTTAGTAAAACGGAGTCATATAGGCCCTAATTCATATTATTCATATATTATTATAGTTTATAATATTAGTTATTAGTTTGAACTTAATGTTATCACTACAACAACAAAAAAAAAACTAAAATAAATATTTTTAACATTTTTTGTTTTAGAGTAGTTCTTGTAAAATATTATTTTCATTAAATGTCTCATTATTTACTATTCATGAATTATAACTATTTTAAATATTCAAAACTACCTTTTTAAAAATAAGTAAGGTTCTCCGGCCGGAGAACAGCCGGAGACTAGTGGTCTCCGGCCGGAGCCGGAGATCTTTAAAAAGGCCGGAACTCCGCCCAAGCCGGAGCCGGAACCGGAGATCCCGGTGTCCCTAATATATATAGTATTATATATATATATATATTATATATATATATATATATATATATATATATTTATATATATATATTTTTTTTTTTTACAAGTGGTCAGCCACACTTCACGGGGCGCGAGCCTATTCAAGAGGGAGTATTACACATCTCAGAGAGCTCACCAACTAATAATATTACGCAGATGAGCCAGACGCCAAGCTTTGAAGTGAGGGAGATTAATTCAGCAGGCAACACAGAAGATGGAAAGAGAATTCCACAGAACTGAGGTGGCTAGAAAGAAGGAAGCACCGCATCGAACTAGCCTGTTACCAATATCAACACACAACTCATGTGCAGACACAGCACCCCTTGTGCTACGCCCTGCCGTTGTAAAGTGGTGGTACGCGAGTGGCAAGTTCCTTTGAGCACCCTTGGCCGCTGCGGTAAAATCTATGAAAAGAGATAAAGGCACCCAACAATCACGCCGCAAGATAAGAGGGTCAAGAGAAGGTGGAAAGTAATGGACAGTTATAAGTCATTTGGCCTTTGACTCGACCCTATCCAAAAGCCGGGGTGAAACCAGAGCCCCAGATATGAGAGCAGTAACTCCATACAAAGGCGGGTGAGGCCCTTGTAAATAGCTGGAGTAACTGAGAAGTGGAAAAAAAAGTCTCGCAGTCTAAAACAGAATTCCCAGTTTCTTTGAGGCCGCCTACCAGCCGTTGTGATGTGAAGGTTTCCAAAGACATTTTTTTGTTTATGTTAAGGCCAAGGATGTTTATATTGGTCAACGAGGGAGGACGAAGGAAGAACCCGTCGAAAGTTGAAAGGTTGTTTTTCAGAGAGGTAGTTTGTAGAAGTGTGAGGTTTTTTAAAGAATTAAATTTCTTAAGGTTTGAGATGAACCCCCACACCGGCCCGGAAATGTCTATCCAGATCTTGCGAGAGAAAGCAATCGGAAGATTAAGAGCGAGAGAAAATTCTAGATGTAAGAAAGAGGGAGCAGAATTGGAATAAGTTGAGAATGAAGGATCGAGTCCTCTGCATAAAGCGAGTGGATAGAGTTGATGTGCAGGTGAGAAGATCAATTATGAAAAGTAAGAATACAGTAGGAGATAAATACAGAACCCTGGAGGAATACACATTGACAGAAAAGGAAGAGTAGAAGATCGCCAGCCGTCAACAACAGCCGGATATTGAGCGATTCGAGAGAAAACTAGACATAAGTAGGCAACAGAGAAGGAAAACCCAAAAGGAAGGAGCTTGGAGAGCAGATGACGCGTATGCCAAACCCGGCCGAATGCTTTGGATATGTCAAGAGCCAACGCACGCAAGTCTCGCCGCATAGGTTTTCCTAAAGGGCTGGAAAACCCATAAATTTAGTAAGATAGGAAAAATATCACAGTAGAACCTCGCACCGAAAGCCGCCTGGCGATGCGGAAAGAAGTGAATGAGATTCCAAATGATCTAAGATGAAGAGTTAAGAAGGGTTTCAAAGGATCTTAGATAGAATAACAAGTGAGAGCTTATGGGCGATAGTTTTAAGAAGAATCAGAAGGCCTTCCTTTTTTTCGGAATAGGTTCGACATGTGCGTGCTTCCAACACTAGGGGAAAGTGTTAGTATTGAGACATAGAGAATATAGTTTGAGACGAGGGAGGGGAGCTCAGAAGCACACTCCCTCAAAACACGGGGAGGAATGCCATCCGGACCTACCCCGCCTTTCCTAATGTTCATAGATTCAGGAGCCCATGCACCCTAATCAAATGTAATCACAGGCAAAGGCATAGGAAACACTGAGAGGAGAGGAGGAGGAATAGGAATGCCAGAATCATCCAGGGTTGAGTTAAAAGAAAATAGGAGAGCCGAAGAGATTAGCCTTTTCAGTTAGAGAATTAGCAACAGAACCATCAGATCGAATAAGAGGAGGAAGGCAGATATTTCACAGAAGTTGTTAGAGATGTTTTGGCAAGAAAGGCGAGAAAGATTTGTCAGTAGGAGGAACCAAGGAGGTTAATATATATATATATATATATATATATATAGTAATATATATTATATAATATATATTATATATATATATGATATATAGTATATATATATATATATATATATATGATATATATATATATATATATATATATATATATAATATATATATATATATATATATATATATATTATATATATATATATATATATATATATATATATATATCCTGTGTTCTTACCAGAAAGGATGCGGGAGCATTCCATCCATACCTACCATCTGTTCGAGTCGCTTATGGACACCAAATACCAATGGACGGAGAAAAACATAGTCCGAGGAACCGACATCTTTGATTTCCACCATAAAAGCATTACTAGCGGCGGAGTACTTAATGTCACCCCGCATAGTAAGTATCTCAATAAAGAGACCCTAACTTTAAATTCCCCGTTGTTACCAGATGGCTTACACCCCAATCGCCTATTTTTAGAAGCTTTGATGAATAGAGTCGGGAATTTGTTTAAAATTAATAAGATCACTGTGAGGACCATCCCTTACAATTCTCAAGTAATTCGTATTCAAATAAGACAAAAGAGACGACCTAGACCCTTAATGACCATTCCTTCATATTCCACTAATCGGATGGATCAAGATTATATGATGCCTTCCCATTCTCGATCTCATACTGGTAATGATGAATATCCCGCAGAAACTATTCCCGAAGTTCCTCCTTATGTCCAACCAGTCCCGTCACAAACTTCCTTCCCATCAAATTATTTCCAAAGTAGTAGCTATTTTCCTTCAAGGAATATACAGGAACATAGTGGTCCTTATATTCCTCCTCCTCAGTCAAATTATCCACCAAGTGAATCCCAGTCTGTGCCTTCGTGTCCCCAACATCCTTTGTGTATTTGTCATTCCAATGTATCCAGTGACTATGAGTCTGCTCTGGATCCCAGCGTTAAGGTTGTACTGCGTACAGGCTTGCGCTGGATGATGGAGCAGATTCACTGGAATGAAATGACTGAGCAGCAAAGACAAAAGGCTTCTGTACTATTGATGCAGGAGTTCAACGAAGAGAAAGAATCTGCTGTTCGTCTTTCGTCCCTGCCTAAGGCACAGAAATTATAAATAATTTGTAAATATATAATAACTGTTGAAAAATTTATATTGTAGTTTATATGTAAGAGTCCTGATTGTCCTTCTCTACGCTGTTCTATGCTCTTAGCCTCTTCACTCCCGTCTTTCTCTGAACCACGTGGAAAATTGAGGGGGGGTTTAGATTTAGCGGGGGAGGATATAAGGGAGATGTTATTCGTGCATAGTTGTGCCACTGACGACTGAAGTAACCCGTAGTAACTGTTTTGTAAGTTTAAGATTTCTCATTGATCCAGTCTGGACACTACGATCCAGCCTGGACGATGATTGTATTATATTATATATTATTGATTTAGTTATTACCAAAACTTAGAAAATTATAGATGTTATAATTATGTGTATCTTTCCTTATAGTTTTGAGATTATATGATTTGTAACGGATGTCTTTAATGATAATATTATAATCTAAAACATTTGTAAAAAGTTATAACATAGTGTACCAAACAATTCATACATTTACTCGAAGACTTTGAAGGCCTGGAAATTAGAATTATACAGATTTTCCAGGTTAGTGTGTACGGATAAATTAAAGTATTCCATTTCATCCATTATTGTAAAATTTATTAATGTTATGTGCTGGAAAAGCAGTAGTAACCTAAACGTTATTGTTGCAGTTTACTATCAAAAAGAACCAGCAACTATTGAACCAATTGAACAAACCCCTCTTGGAAATTGAAAGGGTGAGTTCAATAAAGTAATAAAGTACATATAATATTATATGTAAAATATACTGTTATAAATGAAGATAAAGTGTGATCAAGTGTAGTAATTCCCGTTATTATTTATTTTGACAGGGTTTCAGTTTTCAGTTTTGGCTTTTGTTTTCAATTTCTGGTCTGATTTCAATCTCTAGTTTTGTCCTTCAGTTTTTGTTTTTGATCTCCAAAGTCCTCAGCTAAGTGCAGTATATTTGTTGTAATTGAGTCAGAATTTCTACTTCCTCCCTTTACTTCATTGCACGAATGATATTTGGAAACGGTTGGTTTCCACTCTTAAATCTGATCCTGAGTTGTTGAACTTATGTAAATAATCATAATACATTGGATTTTAAGTATAATTCCAATGTATTTATCTAATTAAAATATATCATATACTGAAATTAATATAACCTTTATTATCATATTGTTGGGAGTGGATTGTGTTATCTTTATCTATTCACAAACCTCCCACATGTATATATTTTGAGCTAATTAAGTAAACATAAACTTTTTCTAGTGTGTCAATATCCTTAGATTTTGATTCTCTATTGACCTATCATTATATTATTATTCTTTACTACGGAAAAATATCGGATTAGTCTCCACTGAAAAATATCTGCTTAGACACCATTGATAGATAGATCCGGAAACAATCTAGTTAAGTAAACCCTTCCTTCTGGGTAGGACCTGTAAATGGTATCACAATTGTTTATTCACCTTGAAAAAACTCACAATCCTCCTTGAATAGTCACCCAAGTAAGCAGGCCAACGGAGTCCGGAGACAATCTCCCTCCATTACGGAAAAAGCCTAACCTGCTCCGTAACACCTCTGATGGTGTCAGTTGGTTGCCTGTGCTTACTAGACATTCAAACCACATCTATCGAACATCACTTAATACTATCGACTTCTTATTATATCTTTTGACCTTCGAATTATTCAATCTTCTTCATCAGTGTATTCTACAAGAAAGAGTGGAGAGAGGCACCTTCCGTCGCGGTTACGCTAGTTGATCCCAGCGTGTCTCCTCTCCGCTACACACATATATATAATATACTATATATATATAATATATATATATATATATATTATATATATATATATATATATATATATATACTTTTTTATCGACACAGATTACTGAAACCGATATCTCAAAACTTTCAATTGCAATACCAAAGTTTCCCAAAAACTGAGTACTTGATACCTTAAAAATTACTGGATAGCTGATATAACATCCCAATTACCAGTATTTTTATATTATAGGTATAGCAGATACTTGTTGCGGGGGCGGAGTCTGGAGTTTGTATTTTGAAGAGGGTGGAGTTGAAGAGTCGGGAGTTGGGGTTATTTTGAAGAGGGGTTGAATCAGAGTCTGTAATTTTTCCAAGAGGTTGGAGTCTGCTAACTTTCCCAAGATAGAGTTGGAGTTAGAAAATTTTGAACTGACAAAGTTAGGAATTGTGATAACTCTGTGAGTGACTTCAATCACTTCATACAGTTCACTGACTTGCAACTTCCACATCACAAAATAATGCAATTTGCAAACTTCGAAGTTTTTTAACCTACACCTTATGTTTCAAAATGAAAAATTGCGATATATTTTTTCTGCTCATGCGATCTTTATGAAATTTTCCAGGAGCATAAAGTAGTCTAGGGAGATGCCACATTGTTTACTTAAATAATTTGTTTGTATATGCAGTAGTTTTGGATTTGCTTCTGGAACAAATTTAAAAAAAATTTTTGGGGGAAATTTAAAAAAAAAATTATTCTTTAGTATACAAATAATTATCTAAGTAAAAAGATGCATCTTGCCTGGCTGACAAAGCCCTGAAATATTTTGAGTGTTGATCGAACAAGTAGAAAAAAATATATATTATTTTCATTTTTTTCCAAAAAAATGTTGTTTTTTTTGGAAAGTGAATAATTTTGATTTATTTGTTTTACTTATCTAATCTACATCAAATTTTCAGAGCTTATATAGTCGGGAGAGATACATCTTTTTTACTTAGATAATTTTTTTGTATACTCAAAAGAAATTTTTTTTAAAATTTCCAATTTTATTTTTTTTTTTTAAAAAAAAATGTTCCAAATAACAAATCCAAAACTACTGCACAAACAAAGAAATTATCTAAGTTAAAAAAATATGCCACCTCCCGGACTACATGTGCCTCTGAAAATTTCATCCGATCGCATTGAGCAGAAAAAATTTCGTCAAGTCCTTTTTAATAAAACCAAAAAAAGTGGGTTTTGAATTTTGACATGCTGAGTGGACAAATTTTTAAAAATCAAAAAAAACTTTCGTGCATTTGTAGGGTAATGGACCCATCTATGGTATGTTTAAAGTGAAAGTCATTTCAAAAAAATTGTGGAGTTGAAGCTAAAAATGCCAAAAAACATAGGTTTTCGAAAAAATGAAAATACCAAAAACAATGACTATAGACACATAAATACACTCAAAAACGACGTTTTAGAGGTCAGAAATAGCTACAGTTCTTCTTTTCCCATCAAAAGTGACTGAAAATTAAGAATTTTATGTCATTTTTAGGTGGTTTGTAAAAATTGGGCTCAACCAGAAGCAAAGGTTGGACCCTGCCCTTTATTGAAGTAATATATATATATATATATATATATATATATATATATATATATATATATATACTATAATATATATATATATATATATATATATATATATATATATATATATATATATATATTATATATATATATATATAATATATTATATATATATAATATATATATATATATATATATATATATATATATATATAATATATATATATATAATATAATATATATATTATATATAATATATATATATATATATATATAATATATAAACTATAAAAGGATGTGAAGGGAGTGTGGAAGGAACACTTCGAGATCTGTATAATATTAACAGTATTGAAGAGGTGATAGTGAATTGTGTGTGGGTTTGATGGGTGCAAGAAGGAATAGGTATTTGGGGATGAGGTCATTACTAAGGGGGAGGTAATGGGCAGAGTTAGAAAGTTGAGGAATTGGTAATTTGCAGGTATAGATGAAATTGCTGGTGAAATGATCAAGAACGGAGGCGAAGATGGTGATTGAATGGATTTGGAAGTTTGTGTAATAAAGCGTTTATGGGGGTATAGTTCCGAGGATTGGAGGAGAGAAGTCAATTGCACCCTTATATAAGGGTAAAGGGAGATAAGGGGAACTGTAGGAATTATACGGGAATTAGTTTATTGAGTGTGTTAGGGGAAAGAATCTATTGCTGGTTATTTAGTCGAATAGTGCGTTGAGTGCTGAAGGACTGATTGGTGAAGAACAATGGGCATGCGTTTGGTGACTCTATGGTGGTCACTTCACGTATCCAGAGATGAGAGTGGAGTGTGGAGTCCAAATCTTTTACATTGAAACAAATGATTGAGAAAATGAGGGAAGGAAGAAGAATAATTGCTATTTAGGTTTTATGGATTTTGCAACAGGGCCGTATTGAAACTAGGATTCAACCTATGGAAGCTCTATGGCAGGTATAAGAATATAATGGTGTTGGTGGTAGGCTTCTGAATGAATCAAAAGTAAATATATGGGACGATAGGAAGCGGGCTGTAAGAATAAAGTGGTGTATAAGATGTGAGTTGGTTATAATATTAATACGCGGAGTGAGGCAGGGGATGTGTTATGTCTCCCTTGGTTATTCAAATTTGGTATAAATGGATTGGGGTTATTGAAAGAACTTAGAGATTGGGGGTGTCCCAAGAAAAGGGTGTAGCAATGATGGGGAGAATGGAGGGTTGAGTGGAGGGTGCCCCTACCTATTATATGCGGTAGATTTGGTTCTGTGTTGCGAATCTGGAAAAGGAGTTGAGAGGGATTTGGTAGAGAATTTTTGGCAAGGTGTGTAAAAACTAGGGGGGTTGAAAGTAACACGTAGATAAACGGAAGTATTAGGGTTTGGGTGAGTGGAGAATCAGTCCCTCCCCCAGGGTTAAAGATATGTTTAGGATTGGTGAGCAAGCTATGGAACCAGAAAAACATGTCTGTCCAGTTTAAAATATTTAGGATTATTGTTGATTTAAAAGGGGAATGGATGATGCAGGTGAGTACGTAAGGGAAAGGTTGTCGGGAAAGTTTTGGAGTGTGCTAGGTCTTACATGGAGGGTATGTTGTTACTTGGTTAATGTATAGTAGTGAGAACTATTTTCTGGAATAGAGATAATTAGATCTTAAAGTTCAATGGTGTTCAGATTGGGACAATCTTTAGGGCGGTTAGGGCTGTGAAAAGAATTGAAAAATGAGGAATGAACGAATTAGAGTAGTTTATAGTTGGGTGTGATTGGAAAGGGGTAAATGGGAGAGAATAAATGAAAAGTTTAATGGTTGAGATGGTTGTGCGTCATGTGGAAAAGGGATGGAATGACAGTCCGGTTGGTTAAGCAGATGATAGTGTGAAGGTTTTGGGAATTCAACCGGTCTGGAGAGACCCCCAAAGAAAAGTGGGGATTGAGGTCCCGTAACGAATGGTTGGGAGATAAATGGTGAGGTTTGTTCAGAGGCAAGAAGAAATGCTTCGAAAATTATGGAAGTGAAAGGAATGGCTTTTTTGAGGGGTGGTTATGGTTGTTTGGCCACCTGGGGCCAGGGGGATGAAACCCCCCTACACTTATGATGATATTGCCATAGAGGGTCCGTTCGCGGTCCCTTGAAGCTCTAGGTGTGGATTTTCATGACTGTGACGACGTTCTCACATACGTATAGAGCGGGGCGGTAAAGAAGGCTGAGCTTTCTTTTCAACTTGTTCATATTCTTTTAGCTATTATTCTTTTTCCATGCATGAAAATCAATATATATAATATATATATATATTATATATATAGATATATATATATATATATATATATATATATATATATATAATATATTATATATATATATAATATATATATATATTTATAATATTATCATATATAATCCGACTGTTGTCTCAGGTCGACGCTATTAAAAGCATCAGGGAGGGGGGAAAAGAAGAGCAAAAGGACGGAGGGAGAAGAAGGCAGAAAATTCCAAGAGATCTGCAAAGGTTCTAAATGGTTTTTTGTCTCAGAGAAGAAGAAAGTATTTTGCATGATTTGGCTAGATTTTACAGTTTAGAAGCTGGTGAAAAAAAATTATAAATAATGAGAAAATATTTTAATTAATTAAATAAGAATTTGAAATTGAAATTAAAATCAAAATCTTTTTATCAGTACAAAATAATTATTTCAACCGTGAAGAGGAGCAACAAAATTTTCATTTCGGTTCTTTTTCAATATTTATAAATAATAGAAAGAATACATTATCAAAAATAGCTGAGGAGTATCAAATTTTTAGCTTTTTTTTTTTATTTTAAAAACAATTTTGAATTTAAATATAAAAATATGCAAAAAACTGAAATTTGGCAAAGATGAGATGGACATTCACCGAAGTCGGAAATTATAGGAAGATATTTCTTCGCATGGCCGCATGGTTATAGGGCGACAGGGCTAACAACCCGGTCCTTTCCTTTTGTTTTTATTACTCTTGGACTGGTGTTAGAATCTTATGCGCCTAGAAGCAAGATCCTCTAGAGAGCTCTGGCAGAACGAGTTTTGAGGCCTAATGGAAGAAGATGCCAGTTCTACTGAAAGGGCGAAATCCCTACCTGAGAGTGTTAACTCGAGGACTGGCGTCGGAAACTATTTCGCCGAGAAAAATGTTTTTCTAGAGTGATCTAGGGTTAAAGCGTTTCGGGCCAGAAGATGAAGATACTGGTTCCAACTGACAGGGCGAAAGCCCTTCCTGGCAGTGTTATAATATAGGTATATATATATATAATATATATATAATATATATATATATATAGTATATATATATATATATATAATAGATACTATATATATATATATAGTATATATATATATATAGATATAGTATATATATATATATATATATATATATATATCAATTCAATATATATATATATATACCTATATATATATATATTATATATATTATATATATATTATATATAATATATATAACTAATATATAATTATATATATTATTTATTATATATATATATATATATATATATTTAATATAATATATAATATAATATATATATACATAAAATGGGGAAAAAACCGGTCAAAAATCACCGTTTTTCTTTTTAATGAATCATGGAAAAAATCGAATTTTTAAGTTACATCTATACTTAATAGTTTTTTCTCACATTTGGAGTTTCCTTAAATGTTAAGAATAATGAAAAATAAATAAAAATATTGAAATAAATATTTTGTAAATTTTTTTTTAAATATAGATTTTTCAAAAAGAAAAAAAAATTTTAATGAGCTATTTATTTTCCAATATTTTTATTTATTTTATATTTCAGTTCGGATATAAAACTCATTTTGTGGGCAACAGTGTGTGTCGTCGAGAAAACCGGAGGGATGAGAGAACGGATAACCAGTACGTAGTCCTGATAATATAGTATTAACGGTCTAGTGCTTATGGCAAACTAATTTTAATTATAATTTTTAAATGTTAAGTAGATTTAATAATGGTATAGTATTAATTTGGATAGAAAAACACAAGTCTTAAGTTATATTTTATTGACATTTTCCAAAAGTGAATTTTTTCTAAAAGTTTTTGATTTTATTTTCAATGTTTTATGCTAAATAAAAATTGAAAAAAAAAAAAGAATTACTGACAAAAATTTTTAATAATTTCTTATAATAATAATAGATTACACACTTAAAAACAATATAGGCATTTATATTACGAGTTAGGCCTATGTAATGCACATTTCACGTAAACTTGTTGACAAAAAAAAATTACAATAATTAATATAATTTAAATTATGACAAGCAATTTTAATAATTTTTAATAATAATTAATAATAATAATAATAATAATAATAATATTATTATTATTATATTATTATTATATTATTATTTATCATTATTATTATTAATTATTATTAATTATTATTATTATTATTATTATTATTATTATATTATAATAATAATAATAATATAATAAATAATAATAATGAATAATAATAATAATAATAATAATAATAATAATAATAATAATAAATAATAATAAATAATATTATTATTATTATTAATTATTATTATTATTATATTATATTATTATTATATTATTATATTATTATCATTATATCGTTTTAAGTTATTATTATTATTATTATTATTATTATTATTATTTTATTACTTATTCTTCATTATTATTTTATAATTGTTTTTTCATAATTTAAATTAGTTTGTTATAAACTATTTGTCAAAGTTTACGGTTCATAATGCGTTACGTAACCTTTTTTTAATATTAAGTGCCATTAATAAAAACTAATTATAATAATTAATCTGTGAAATCTGCGTACATAGGCCTACTCGTAATGTAAAGTGCCTAATAATAATAATATTATTATTATTATTATTATTATTATTATTATTATTATTATTATATTATATTATTATATATTATATTATTATTATTATTATTATTATTATTATTATTATTATTATAATATAATAATAATAATAATAATAATAATAATAATTCATAATAATAATAATAATAATAATAATAATAATAATAATAAGTAATATTAGGTTAGAAAACAATAAACAAATGGCTTATAGACTACCATACATAAAAACTAAAAATAAAATATTATTAAAAACTAAAAAAAAATGGACATTTTTATACAAGTTTATATTGACCGGTTATCCCCGATGCCCGACCGGTTTTACCCCGAAATTGAAAACACTTAATAACTTTTAAAAAAAAATTAATATTTTAAATTTTTTACATGGAGAAAATGTTAAAAATAGATTTCCCAATATGCATTTAAATCAAAATTCTGATATCTTAATTCTATGAATTCACCGACTTAGAATTTTTTTTTCCAATTTAAATTTTTTTTTTTTTCCAAATTTGTGGCTGGGAAATTTTTTTTGACTTGGTAGGTGGAAGTCTATTTACTTAAATTTTTATATATGTTAAAATATTTTTCTAATTTACTACTAAAAAAACCTTTCTCTAATTGAAAAATCTTTTTTTATTTAACAAAAATATTAAAGAAAATTAAAAAGTGACCGGTTCTCCCCTCTGTGACTGATTTTCCCCCATTTACGATTAAATATATATATATTATATATATTATATATATATATATAATATATATATATATAATATATATATATATATCATATATATATATATTACCGTAAAAACGGGGTAAAATGGTAAATTTTTTCAAAATTTTCAGAAATAAAAATTCATTACAAGTACATCGTTTATCTTATGTATATTTATTTATATATATTGTAAAATATTAAGTCATTGAAGAGTAATTACATGTAAAAAGAATAATAAAAAACTGATTATAATGATATTTTATTGGCCTTAAAAAACTCCCGGTTCCAACGAATTTGAATCAGGGTAAAATTTTGGGTTAGAAAGGTTGGCGGTAAAAATGTGGTTTAAATGGAAGAAAAAAAAATTTGAAAAAGAAATACAAACTTTAAATATATAATAATATGAGTACACATCCTTATAGATACATGTTCATATTATTACCTTATATGAAGAAAAAAATTTAAAAATTAAAAGTTTTGATAAAAACTTCAAAAAAAATTCATTTCTTATAGCTAAACTCCCGAATAATCTTTTTTTTTTTTTTTTCTTTTTTTTTTTTTGGTAGTTTTTAACATCCACTGGTTGCTTACCCCTTGAATAATTTTTTACAACTGCCTTATTTGTTTGGAGTAATTATCTGAATAAAAACTTGAATGTAGAAATTAGTTTGAAGAGCAAAATTCCATGAAAAAAAATTAGGGGGCATTTTTTATCAAATTTTTAACCCCGGGGAATAGCTTATCATTTTACCCCCGAAAATTAGTTTTAGGACATATTTTTCTTGGACACTTAGCTATTATTTTGTTAAATTTATAACATCATCAGGCCTTACCTAGATTTAATTTTTACAAACTGCCTTATTTGTTCTGGAGCAATTATCTGAATAAAAACTGAATGTAGTGGAAACCTTAGTTTGCTAGAACAAAATTTCCATTGAAAAAAATTGATTACTCCCTTGAAAACCCAAAAAATAATTAAACATATTTAGATTATAATATTATTTCTTAATAACTAAAAAGGTAGGGGTTTTTAAAAAAGAGTATTATAGTCTTTTTATACAGAAGCTCAAATTAATTATTTGCATATATATTCTTATGCCTTTTATTTATGCTCAAAAGTACTATAATAATTATATGAATGGTAATACTTATTATGTATTAAACCATAATATATATTAATATATATAAATATATAGTGTATATGTTTATATATATATTTTATATTTTTTTGGGCTAAATATTATAATCTCAATTTTAAACCCTAGGCTACTTTACCATTTATATAACCCTCTACCCTGTTATGACTATAAGGTATATATATTATTAATATATATATATTATTATATATTAATATTATAATATATATATATATATATATATATATACTATTATCTAAATATATAATAATATTATATATATATATAGGCACTTTCCCTCTATTAAAAAGGTAATGATTACATAAAAATCAGGATATCTAAATATCGTCTGAACCACAATCGTCTAAACCTTGCACTATGTGGACGTGTTAACTTAAATCTCCGTAATTAAGAAGAGAGTGAATATTAGATATGCCACCATGTTGCTTTAGTTATATTCAGTTAAGTTTTTTATATGTTAAAGTTTTGTTTTTAATTATTTATTTTTATAATATATTACATTATTCTGGTGTTAAGCGGCCTTCGAGCCGATCCCGAGTGGGGACAGGAGTGAGGGACGATATAAGGTCCTCCCCATGTTCTAGTCCCCTGCCATTGAATAGGCCGAGATGACCACTGACTCTTTCCATACCTTTGGCTGTATTTATAATCATGTGATGGTATTCTTTAGGTTTAATAAAAAATAAAAATAAAATCTATTATTTTTTCAAACCCTCTAATCGCTCCTATTTACTTTGAAAATATCGGAGCTATAGGTAGTAGGTAGTAGTCAGTAGTGGGTTGGATATATAGTAGTCATAGTAGTATACGTGGATAGCTATAGGTGATGTAGTAGAGTGATATAGTAGGCGTAGGTGATATATAGCTATCAAAATAAAATAAAATCAGATTACATCGCTTATCTGCGTGTTCGTAATATAATATCGCGTTAACATCTTTTTAAAGAGAAAGTTCTAATATATATATATGATAAGGTGCTTATGTGATATAGTATAGAAATATCCTAAGCATACTTTACTTTGTAGATTTACTATAATCCGAATATCCGTGGTGTGGAAATGTATTATAGTTGACTCCGAATCCAGGCACCTCCGGATTCTAGAATTCTGGATAATCCGTGTGTGTTGGATAAATTCTCGTATATCCGTAATATCCATTAGTTAAATAAAGCTTTGATAAATTCCGAATCCGGATTCGGAATCCTTCCAATGATTTTTTTACAACATTAAATACAACCAACCAAAATGACATATTTCCTTTCAAATATTTATGGATATAAAATTTTTTTTAATATCTTTATAATTTTTTTTTTACTGCCTGATATGCATATTTATTTACATGTTAAATAATTCTATTAATATATATATATATATATATATATATAATATATATATATATATATATATATATATATATATATATATATATATATATTATATAATATATATATATATTATATATATATATATATATATTATAGATATATATATATATAATATATTATATATATATATATATATATATATATAATATATATAATTAATATAATTATCAGTATCATATATATATATATTAATATATTATATTAATATTATAATATATATATTATAATATTTAGTGTATAATATTATAGGTACTTTATAAATATATTGTAGATATAAAATTAAATCATCATATTATATTATATTTTGATATGCTGATTACAAAATAATATTATTCTCCTTGGATTAATTATTGTGAACTATCAATTGAGAGATGATAAGACTCGTTAATACCAATTATTCCAATTTTATTATGTACGTTGTTCGCAGAGTATTACATAAAAAAATTATAGTATCAAACAGTAATAAAAAAATATACCTATAAAAGTTATAATATAAGGAAAAATTAGGAGAATAATATTACGCTATATTATAATATCATTTGAAACCGTCAGATTAATAGGGCCATTAATTAAGATTAATTAAATAATTAGTATATTGTGTATCATAAGTAACGGGTACATGCATGAATATATAACGCTATTATAGATGACCGAACATATTACGTATCTCCAAACCGATTTTTGTTGTGATGGATGGTTTGTCCTGCTCTCTCAACCAATAATATTTCACATACGGTTCATAGATCTTTATCGTCTCGTACATAGAGACATATATTCTAAGATTACAATTTCACTTATAACAAATTTACGGAATCATATATTAACCTAAGTTTTAAGATAATACGTCGTAAGATATTTTTGGTGTTTGATTCTGCATAATATCTCTCTTTTTATAAGACAGTTAGGTCTTTTACATGGTAATACCTACAAATAATATATAAGAACAGGTAACCAACTCTTAATCAACATAAAATCTTATCGAGAGAAGACCTATAATGCTTTTACTCAATACAGTACTGTTTGAGCCCGTCAAGGATTAAATGAGAGGGGCTCGCTGTAGCTCTCGAGTTTGTTCCCAATTCCAAAAATATTTCTCCTCTATTAGCTTAAGAGTGACGGCGGAGTAAAAATAACTTAGTTAGCGAAATAAGTATATCTTCGCGCGGGCAGCTCTCCGTGCGTACTATACTGGTTATCCGCTTATAATTGACAATTCGCGTGAGGATTGTGAGATTACGATTGAATGTATATATCAAATTTTTTGTATACCGGATATTTCTTTTAATATTGTTTTCTAATTAGTGTTCCATATAGATCATACCTCGATGTTCATAAGATTGAAGATTAATCAGATAGAATTTATTAAGTAAATAATAAGATATGAATAAAGATTTAAATACCAAAGGATGTTGAAACACTAGAAAAAGTTTATCTTTACTATGTTCGCTCAAAATATATAATGGGATGTTTGTGAGGAATTTTAATATAGCACAAATCCACTCCCAACAATATAATAGTATAAGAGATATAAAATTAAATATAATGTATAATTCAACTAAATAATATACATTGGACACAGATTCATATAAGGAATCCAATGTATCAATAATTATGTACAAGGGCTCAATTCAGCCCTGGAATCAAATTCGAGAGTGGAAACCAAAACGCTTCCAAATAATGTTCATGCATATATTAGGGTAAAGTAAGAATTAGAAAGCGAGACTCAAAATCAACAAATACACCATGACTTAACTGAAGATTGAGTGTATAATTGTTTCTGTTTCAGATCTTTAAAATCCAAAGACGAAGAAAGATTCAGGATTGAATCCCAACTTAGAAATCTCACAAGACGAAGAAAGATTCAGGATTGAATCCCAACTTAGAAATCTCAGCATAAGAAGTAGGATTCAGGAATGAATCCTACCCTAGAAATCCACACAAGAAGAAGGATTCAGGAAATGCCAGCTATAGAACAAGGATTCAGGAAGGAATCCCCACGTAAAAACTCCAGACAATAAGAAGGATTCAGGATGAATCCCAGATTTGAAACCCTGTTAAAAGTAAACAATAACTTTGTATTTGTACCATACTTTTAACTTAATATATTTTATCATATTTTATATTTACACATTTTATTCATTCCTTTATTTTTAAGTTAAAGCATTATTACATAGATTTGTTTATTTTAATGAACTCACCCTGGTAATGTCCAAAAGGGGCTTATTCAAATTGGTCAATGGTTTTATTACAGCTGGTCCTACACGACAGTAAACTGTAACCAATACGTCAAGTTTACTACTACAGATTAATACATACTGGTCATAATTTTACATTACATCAATTATATTATATAGATTATGCTTTACATTTACTCACTAACCTTGAAAGTATTTATAATCCTATTTCAAGGTTTTTCAACAGCACTTCACTTGGAACTCATTAATTGTTTTGGCACAATGCAACAATCATAGATTTTATCATTAAGATTATTAAAAAATATATTTCATGAATGGTATTTCAATAAACTAAAAGGGAGAAACACTGTTATAGTATTTATATTATTACACAAGATTTGTAAATATCTACATCCATATTTTATAACATAAATAAAATCATCGTACAGGCTGGATCAAAAATGTCCAGACTGTATCAATGACATTCTTAATTCTAATTATTACTATGCTAAAAATATTGGCTTACCAATTTATACCAATATCAAGTTTTACCTCAGTTGTCAATAAGACACAACTATGCACGAACAATATCTCCCTTATATATATATATATAATATATTATATATATTATATATATAAATATATTATATATATATTTATATATTATATAGTATATATATATATATATATATATATTATATTATAATATATTTATATTATATATATACTATTTATTATATATATATATATATATATATATATAATAATTATTATTTATATATAATATATATATTTATATATAATATATAATATATATATATAATTAATACGGTATATATATATATATATATATTATATAATATCTATATATATATATATATATATATATTATATATATATATATATATTTTATATATTATTATATATAATATAATATATATATATATATATATATATAGTATTATGTATAATATATATATATATTATATATATATATATATATTATTATATATATATTATATATATATAATATATATAATATATTATATATAATATTCTATATATATATATATATGGTGATAATTGGTTTAGAGCGACAACTATCAATAATCTATATCTAAAAACTAAATATCACAGGAAAGGAATACATTGTGGAATGCTGGTCCATTTTAAGGGCGGAATGCTAAAAAAAAAAAGAAAAAAAAAAGAAAAAAAATATATCTCAAACTACAATAGTTACAGCGAAAAAGAATTCATTTTTGAATCCTGGTAAAATTTTAGAGTAGGAAAATGTAAAAATAAAAATAAAAAATATTATTGTTAATAATATAGTATATGATTAGAGAGCCTATTTAGAGACTTTTTATTGGTTACTCGTTAAAATAAATAGACCTTTTCTATATAATTTTGCTTTTTTTCTTTTACTAAGAATACCCCAAGGGTATTACAGAAGATGCAAGGAGTCGGGGTCTCTCGGCCTTCCGGGAACTACGGGGTTAGGACTAATTCCGCCCAATCCGGGGAGGGTCTCGCGGACCACCCCGCCTCTTTGGTATTTTGGGTGTTCGCGGGGGTTCCTCGCCCCTCCCCTACGGGGTATGGAAAACGTCCCCCGCTGTGTTCCCCGTCGCTCGAGCCCCCCTACATTGCAGTGTAATACCTTTACAAATAATATTATATACTATATTATATATATATGTCCCCTGCTCCTAAAAAAAAATTGGGCCAATATTTATTTTATTTTATTTTATCTTATTATTTTTATTTTTACATTTTCCCTAACTAAAATGTTACAAGTATTCAATAATGTACTTCCTTACACTGTAGCTATTGTAGTTTTTGAGATATGACCTTTTTTTTTTTTTTTTTTTTTTTTTTTTTACAGTTTCCCCAATAAAATTTGCCAGGATTCCAACAATGTATTTCTTTTCCTGTAGCTATTGTAGTTTTTGGATATGGATCGATGATAGTTGTCGCTCTATAACCAATATCACGCTATATATATATATAATATATATATTATATATATATATATTTTTTAAAACTTTATATACAAATTTGTGTATATTCTTACATAGAAATTATATATATATATTATATATATTTTACATTATAATATATAGATATATATATTATATATATATATATATATATATATATATATATATATATTATATATATATATATATATATATATATATATATATAATTTTTTTATATAATATATATATATTATATATATATAATATATTATATATATTTATATAATATATATATATCCTGTATTAATATTATATATATACTATATATTAATTATATATATATATATTATAATATAATAGCAATCTTTTTAAGCACTTTGTAGACAAATTTGTGAAGCCATTTAATATGTTGAATTTTTAATTTTTGGTCTATAAATTGTTTTAATAATAATATAATGTGATAATAACATAAATAATTTATGATGAAAAAAATATAATTGTTGCCCACTTGATTAAAATGATATATAAACAAATAAAATTTTTAAATTTATTTAATTTTGTAAATATTTTCTAAATTAAAACACTAATTCAAAAAAAAAAATTAGATCTTAATTAAAATTAGAAGTTCCTTAATATTAATGTTGTCATTTGAATTGAAACTACCTTTTGTAATTGCAAAGTGAAATAACCTGTAACAATAATATATATATATATATATATATATATATATATATATTAGATATATATATATATATTATATATATATATATATATATATATATATATATATATATATATATATATATATATATATATATATATTTTATATATATATATGTGTATTATATATATTATATATATATATTTATATATATATATATTATATATATATATATATATATATATATATATATATATATATATATATATTAGCAACTTTTTAGACAAATGTGTGGTCATTTATTTAATATGTTGAATTTTAGATTTTTTGACTATAACATTTTAATAATAAAATAATAATATGATTTATGATCAAGAAGTATAATTGTTATCCATTTTATTAAAATCTTATATAAAAAAATAAAAATTATCAAAATCATTAATTTTATAAATATTTTCTAAACCATAACACTTAATTTAAAAAATAATTAGATCTTAATAATTAAAATTAAAAGTTCCTTAATATCAATGTTGTCATTTGAAGGGGCAAATAATTTCTCTTTGAACAAATTTTTGGACAGGTGAAAATACCTTAAGAAAAAATAAAAATGGGGGCCATGCCTTTGAGTACTCAGCAATTATGGGATGAGAAAACCGGGTGCTTTGTAACTACGCTTTGGAAGCGTTCTTTTTATTTGGGACGTGGATGGCCTAGTGGTTAGAGCATCCGGTTATTTTTACTCCGCGACGCGGAGTCCAATGTTCGAATCCCGCTGATTGGAGAGTAAAATCTCCTGTGACTCTTTCATTTAAAATGGGGGCCAGGCCTTTGAGTACTCAGCAATTATGGGATGAGAAAACCGGGTGCTTTAAAAACTACGCTTGAAGCATTCTTTTTTGGGGACGTGGATGGCCTAGTGGTTAGAGCATCCGGTTATTGTTAACTCTGCGACGCGGAGTCCAATGTTTTGAATCCCGCTGAATGGAAGTAAATCTCCTGTGACTCATTCATTTTACTCATTCATTTTAAATGAATGAGTCACAGGAGATTTTACTCTCCATCAGCGGGATTCGAACATTGGACTCCGCGTCGCAGAGTTAATAATACCGGATGCTCTAACCACTAGGCCATCCACGTCCCCAAAAGGAACGCTTCAAGCGTAGTTTTTAAGCACCCGGTTTTTCTCATCATAATTGCTGAGTACTCAAAGGCTGGCCCCATTTTAAATGAATGTCACAGGAGATTTTGCTCTCCATCAGCGGGATTCGAACATTGGACTCCGCGTCGCAGAGTTAACAATAACCGGATGCTCTAACCACTAGGCCATCCACGTCCCCAAAATTAGGAGTATTACACTCACAAATAAGGTTTAATCAGTATATTTAAAACATATATATATATATATATATATATATTATATATTTAAAAAGAGATATTATAAATAATATATATATATACTATATATATATATATATATATATATATATATATATATATATATATATATATAATATATATATATATATTATATATATATATATATATATATATATATATCCCATCTACGAAAAAATGATTATCAATAAAATATTTACCTAACTACCTACGACCGTACGTCCGGGTTAATTTAAATTATAAAACCAGCTCAAACGAGTCATTTGCCGCGCATACCTAGTGCGCAGCGTCTGCATACTTCAAACGAACATCAGTCGTCGTTCAGCGTGTGTAGCTGTGAGCCATGCCTTACTCTATTCATCAACGTGAGTTCATCGTCGAAGAATATGTGCGGTCACAATCCTTTAAAGTTGTTCGTGACAGGTTTCGTGAAGAGTTTCCTCACAGTAATGTTCCTGCAAAATCAACAATTCAGGATCTACTGAAAAAGTGGCGTTTAACAGGTAATGTTGGCAATGCAAAGAGAAATAGGGAACAGACTGTACGTACACCTGAAGTCGTGGCGGACATAACAGCACGAATGCAAAGAAGCCCCAACAAGTCGACACTACGGTTATCACAACAATGTGGAGTATCACTCAGATCATGTCAACGCATCCTTCATGGCTTAAAATTGAAACCCTACCGTGTGAGTGTTGTTCATGAAATAAAAGAAGGGGATAAGGGTAAGCGTAAAACTTGCTGTAATTGGTTGCTAGAGAATGTTGCTGGGGAAAATGTTGATCCGTTTCTCTTCTTTTCAACGGATGAAGCTTGGTTTAATCTGTCGGGTTACGTTAATTCCCAAAACTGTCGACACTGGGCTACAGAGAACCCACACGAGTCCCTGCAAATGCCATTACACGATTTAAAAATTGGTGTTTGGTGTGCTCTTTCTGGTAACAGAATAATCGGTCCAATGTTCTTCAATGAAACTGTGAAAACCAATGTTTACCTACAGGTCTATAGTGATTTCTCTGCACAGTTAACTCCAAACGAAAAACGTTATGCCTAATTCCAGCAAGATGGGGCGACCTACCATACGTCGGATCTGTCATTGACTACCATACATACCGATTTTACAGAGGAAAGGACCATCAGCAAGGGTTATTATTATTATTATTATTATTATTATTATTATTATTATTATTATTATTATTATTATTATTATTATTATTATTTTAATTTTATTATTATTATTATTTTATTATTATTATTATTATTATTATTATTATTATTATTATTATTATTATTATTATTATTATTATTATTATTATTATTATTATTATTATTATTATTATACTTCATTATTATTAATTATTTTATTATTATTATTATTATTATTATTATTTATTATTATTATTATTATTATTATTATTATTATTATTATTATTATTATTATACTTCATTCTCTCATACTCGTGTATGGCAATACAGCCACCTTCTTCATTATGCAGAATATCCATTGGGATATAAAAAGGGAGCTAATGACGAGAAGAGCAACGGGTAGACATACACCACCTCCTTTTGCAGTAACTTCTTTTTTATTTCTAAGATTTTTCACGTTATCGGCAAGTTTTTAATGATGTTTCTATGCCTACGTAACTTTACCTTCTGAGGTCTGTTTAAAGGAACATTTCCTTTTATAAGGTTTAAACAGACTTCACATACACACTGGATAATTTTTTCTTCCCTGATTAGTTTTACGGTTTTTCCAGCTGTTTTAGCTTTTTTAAATTTTTTTATAAGAGGGATATTTAACAACTAGAGTACTCATTATTCAGGAATGTATACAGATTCTATTTCGTGGGGGAGAATGTTGGTGCGGAGTAGAACTCTGTATGTGTTTTTAGGATGAAGTTCGCACATTAAGTAACCATGCGGGATAGATGTAACTTCTTTATATACTTTCAGAAACTCTTTCCTCCTCATAGGGAACATCTGAGTACCTAATACATTGATATGACTCATATACCTTCTTTGAGTGTTTAAAGATACATCTCTCATGTATTTATTCTGATGAAAAATGTTCTGTGTAATGAAAAATACAGAGATATTTAAATGATGTGAATATACTGTAAACGTTTCAGCTATGTCCTCGTTCAATTTATGCATTAAATCATCTAATACAATGATTTTATGGACTTGTACATCATCCATTGATTTGACATCGTATATTCCTTCGTGAAATTGAATTACATCTTTATATTCGTTAAATTTTTCCTGGTAAACATTATAACACCATATTATCTGTGAGGGCCGCTGCTCGAAAATTTCCGTCTCTCTCAATATATTTAATAACAGAAAGGTTTTCCCACATCCTGTAGGACCTGTTACCAGACATGTCGCCGGACTACGGAAACATGAATTTACCACATCATACTCTTCAAATGCTCACTGTTAATGTTACATCCCAATGTTTTTAAATAAACAAAATTGATTGTGTGAACAGTAAAGAGTAAAAGAGTATCGCACAGAGGGTGGGATGGGGGTCTTCTGTACAGCTTGCGCAACGTCTTTACGTCCTTAGGGTAGGTAAAAACACGTTTTTAGTACCCTAAGGACGTAAAGACGTAAAGACGTAAAGACGTATAGCATGGAGGGTGGGAGGGGGTCTTCCATGACAGCTCGCGGTACTGATTTACTGCTTTTGGGTCAGTAAAATTATGTTTTTATTCAAATGTACCAACCTAAACATACGGGCGAAATATTTTTTTGCGGTTCGCCGCGTGCGGTTAATATTCACGACGGAGGGTGGGCGCTCGCGTCGGTTCGGCGCGGGGACGCGTTTCGCGTTGGCTGCACGTGACCGAACCAAGCAGACTTCAGTACTTTCATGAAAGTAGCTCAGATACTTTCATGTATGTGGCTACGCCACCCATGTACGTGTCTAGGCCGCGCACATGCGCTAGCTAGGCATAAACACACTCACGAACATATGTGATCACTCAGGAACGTATATGGTGACGAGAACAAAGGGGGGTAGGGGCTTAACAAAGGCGGGTGGGGTAAAAAGCTCAATGAAAGTATGAGCATGTGGTGCAGGTATAACACCATCACTCACGTATACATGGCGAATGATAGGAAATTAGGGACCCCAGGGGGACAGCCCCAAAAACAAAACGGCAACACCTGAAAGTAACCAAAAGGTAGGCCTCGGTCGGGGAGCCCCAGAAAAATCCCTCAGGGAAGACCCCCGAGTACAGGGGGCGGTGCCCCCCGCCATTCATTGAAATCCTTGGTGGCTACTATATGTATATATATCTATATATTATATATAATATGTATTTATATTATATATATATATATTATATATTATATATATATATATATATATATATAATATATATATATTATATATATATGATATATTATATATATATTATATATATATATATATATATATATACGCTGTGTTTAGACTGTGTTTTGATAAGATGTGTTTTACCGAAGCTCCAATGGGTTGATTAGTGTTCATAATGTTTTAGTTATCTTTCCCATTAAGTGTGTTTGTTCATTAAGTGCTCCTGTTTTAATTGTTTTTAACTATTATAGTTTTAATATTTAAAGAATTGGAATCATCCTTATTAAAGATAAGTTATTCGTTTTAAATTTTGTTTTGAAACTTTTTAGTTATGTTAGATAGTCTAGTTAGTTTTTAGAATTGTGCAATACGTAGTTTAGATAGTATAGGATCTTCTTTTTTTCCTTCGTCTTTTTAACTTTAGTTTTTTTAGTGTTTTCATTTTTTATTTAATTTTAAAAGGGTTTTGGCACAACAACTTACGTATTTGGTTACATATTGTTTTTAATTTATATTTTAGTTTTTTTTTGAATAATTGTAATTTTTTTTTGTTTGGGTAAGGCGCTGTGAATGCGTGTTTTACTTCTAAATTTTTTTCAATTATCATATTGTATTGTAATACGTTTTTAGCATTTTAATCATTTACGTTTTTTAATGAGTGAATAATTTTAATTCAATTTTAACTTTCGTTTTTTTTGTCTGTCTTTTTTTGTCTGTTTTTTTTGTTGTTTGTGGTTGTTGTTTGCGTGTTGTGATGGCAGATTTGCGCAAGGCGCGGGCTTTTTATCGACTTTACCACCAACATCCGCGGCTTACTCTCTAACTCTGTCCGTGGAATACACCTCTCTAACTCTAACATTAACCTTTTTTGCTCTTGTCTGAGACACAGATGGCTAAAAATTCATTCTCTAACTCGTTTAATATATATAACTATAACTTATTTCATAATATGTGAAATAAACACTCCTGTAACATGTCTCGAGAATCTTGGGAATCTCCTAACTTCGATGTCCTGTGGCTTAAAATCTTTCTTCCTTCTATTCAATAATCTTTGTGTTCTTGCCTGTTCTCCTACAAACAGATTTTTCACGTCTTTTCTTTGAATAATCTTATAAACTTCTCCGAGACTGTTGATCTTCTCACAAATACTGAGTCTTTCTGGTTATTAGGGGATTTCAAATGTACAAACACTGAATGGTTTGGGATACTCTCATACTGATTTAGGTGGGGAGGAGGCCGATTCATTTAG
>JABUQX010088269.1:32500-45026 GCA_015478945.1 Trachelipus rathkii
TTATTGTTATTGTAGTTTTTATTGTTATGATTATTATTTTTATATTATTACTTTAATATTGTCTTATATTTTATTAATTATATTATTAGTATTATTTATTATAATTATTATTATTATCCTATTATTATTACTTATAATTATTATTATTTATTATTATTATTTTATTAATTCTTGATTACTATTATTATTATTATTATTGCAATTATTATTATTATATTATTATTTTCAATATTTATTTTAAATATATTTTATATTATTATTTTATATATTATTATTATTATTATTAATATCCAATTTTACTAAGTTTTTTTTTATGCTTGTGATTAGCGATTAAACCTTTTTAGTGCTTTTTTGTTTAAATTGGGATAAAAACAGATTATGAATTTGCTTAATGGAAAAGAATTGCAAACTGTGAAATTCGTCGAAGTGTAACTCTTTAAATTATTGATTGTGATGCTGCCTGTACTTTTCCATGGAAAAAGCAGCCAGATGACTTTGATCACCTAATGGCCCATCTCATCAGTACTTTGGGTTGTCAAGAGCAAGACAGGAGTAATATTGAGGGCCAATAGAGTGATGTCAAGGGAAGATTAATGCTCCCAATGTATAAAAAACTTCAGCTTTGAGGTAATCAAACACATAGCTTGAATCGCACTACTTTGATCGTAAGTAACTTAACGATACTTTTTTATTTGAATTTTATTTCGTTTGGATTTCAAATCATTAATATTTTCACTATTTTTTATTTACATGATAAGGTTTTAATTTTGTAATTTTTTGAAACATCCTTCTTTGCACAAGGAGCTGTGTACTGAAATTGAAGGAGGGTCAGCGGGGCCGGAGTTGCTCAACAGACAGTGAGACATCAGCAAAAAGCGTAGACCATCATTCTCAGTCTATGTGAAATATTTAAACAGATAGAGCTCTTGAGGTTGCTTTTATAGTAATGTGTTTTTATTTTAGTACAGGTTAACTATAACTGCAGCGGCTCTTACGCTATGCAACTAGGCCAAAGTGCCTGGGCAGCCTCAACAGGCAAAACGAAAAAAAAACTATATATATATATATATATATATTATATATATATATATTATTTTATATATATATATATTATTATTTATATATATATATATATATACTATATATTATATATATATATATATAATTTTATCATACAGCTTTAGGTGAATTTTTTTTGCCTAGGGCGGAATGAATGTTAAGAGGCCGCGCTGAGTCTATAAGTGGTGTCAGCAACTTAAAGTTTTAAAAACTACAGAATACAGTCTCATTACAAAAATTTTCGATTTAAATCTAATTTCATTTGTCATTATATAATTTCTCAGAATATATTTTTTCTTCTAGATTTCTGCTAATTGAATTGGGCCTATTCACATATTGGAATCAAGGTTTCTTTGGTCGATTTCTGACCTACCTGGAACTCTGATTTCCACTCCCCTCCAGGAACGAAGAATTGTGGAGATGGGATCTTTGAATGTCAATTTGCATAATATGGAAGGGCTGATTTAACCAATATTATCAGTAAGGTAGTTTATGTTAGCCAAACGAGACAGTGGACTGGGAATAACAACAGGAGATTTCTCTGGTGATAGGAACGGTTCATGGATTAAATCTTGAATACTTTGAGAGAGAGAAGGCTGTCCTCGCCTCTGTAAGAGGTTATTCGTTTACTAGATCAGCACAGCCTAGCCAACAATATCTAAGGATTATTCATCAACAACTTTTGGCATTGAGCCGGCATAAGGTCAGTACAAATACAATTGAAATACATAACCAATACTGAAAAAACATTCACTACCACTCCAAATTCTCAAATAAGCGCAAACACTAATTAAACAACTTATCTTCAGGTTGTCTGCAATTACAACAGTGCACCGGGCAAATTTCTGTTGGCAGCTTTCCGGGTGGATGCTCATGTAAGAAACGGTGACGAAGACGGAGAGAACAGGTTGCACATTGCCGGATAGTGCTTACGCGGTGACAGAGATCTGGAGCACACTTTAGTGACACACGAGGTTCTGCAGACAAAACCTCTCCAGCTAGCAAACCACTCTGCTTGAAAGAAACATGATGCACTTAACCCCTAACTAAACCATCGCTTTGCATTTCTACACATTAAACATCATAGGAGGGGGGGGCGTGGGGGGGCGGGCCCGGGGGCGGGGGGCGCCCGGGGGGGGGGGGGCCCCGGGGGGGGCGGGAAGGGGGGGGAGGGGGGGGGCGTCCGGGGGGGGGGGGGTAGCGGCCGGGAGGGGGGTAGGGGGAGGGGTAGGGGGGCCCCAGGGGGAGGGGAGGGAGGGGAGGGGGGGGGGGGGGCGCGGGGGGGGGGGGGGGGGGGTGAGGGGGGGGGGGCCGAGGGGGAGGGAGGGGGGGGGGAGGAGGCAAGGGGCGGGGGGGAGGAGGAGTGGCGGGAAAGGGGGGGCGTGGGGGGGAGGGTAGGGGGCACAGGGGGGGAGGACGTAGGCAGGGGGGGTGGTGAAGGTGAGCGGACATTAAAGAACTGTGAGTGTCTGGGGTAGGGTTATGTACTGGGAGGGATTGAGGGGTGCGGGGGGGGGGGGAGGGGGGGGAGGAGGAGGGGGAGGGGGAAGGGGCGGGAGGGGAGGGGCTAGGGCGGGAGGGGGGGGGTCGGGATGGGGGCATCGGGGGGGGGGAGGGGCGAAGGGGAGAGGGAGGGGGGTGAGTTGTGGGAGGGGGAGGGAGGGGGGTGAGAGGGGGAGAGGGGAGAGGGGCGGGAGGGGGGGAGGGAGGGAGGGGGGGGGGGAAGGGGGGGAGGGGGGGGGGCGGGGAGGGCAGGGGCGGGGGGGGCTACTGGGGAGGGGGAGGAGGACGGGGAGGAGGAGGGGGAGGGGGGGGGTGGAGTGGGGGAAGAGAGGGGGCGGGGAGGAGGGGGCCCGGGGGGGGGTAGGGAGGTATTGGGGGGGGGGGGCAGGGGGGGGGGGGGGAGGCGGGGGGGGGGGGGGGAGGGGCGCGGGGGGGGGGGAAGGGGGGGGAGGGGGAAGGGCGGCGGTGTGGGGAGGGAGGGCGGGGCCTACTAAGATGTTTCAAATGTTCCCTCGTGGTCCTCTTGTGCCAAGGTATTATAAGAACTTCCAAAGCACAGATTGTGGATGCCCAAACAGGAAAACTACAATTGCTGCGAGAATTAAGAAGGGATTGGGAGCAAAACTTAAAACACCAAGTGCTACTTCGCTGGAATTAATATACGGATTCTATAAAAGACCTAAGAACCTTGATGGTCGCATGACACAAATCAAAAACATTTGTATGGAGCAAAAAAGCTCTTGTATTCCAGTAATTTAATAAGTGATAGGGAGGTATTATGGAGTAGTATGCTGCATTTTGAACCGTTTGCAGGCAATTTCGGTATGAAGGAATAGAGGTTATAGGTCTGAAACTTGAAATATAAGCTGCGCCCCTTGGAAGGGTGTGAATCCTGAGAGGGGGGATCACCTCCGAGGGGTGTAAGCGGGCATTAAACCCTCGAAGTGAGGGGTAGCTCAAAGCCTTGGCTGATGGTCAAAGCCAGCTTACATCCCTTCGGGTGATCCCCCTCTCAGGATTCACACTTTCAAGGGGCGCATTCCCCTGGGTTTTTCTCTCGGAAGGTAATGTGTTGCTTTAGATACTCTGGTTTATGAAAACTGTTTATTCGTAGTTAGGTGTGTTATGTTAAATATTACTATGACCAATGTGGAAAATAAAACTGTTTTGTTTAGAGAAATGATTGGTTTTTGTAAGATTATTAACTGTGTTAACTGAAGTTGATGTGTTAGAAACGTGAGCCTAGGTTAAGTTTTTGTTGAGTATTGTTAGGTTTGCTAAGTTTTTTGCTAATGTTACGTTGTATTCTATAGGTCAATGATGTTAATACTCGAACGGTGACACTTTGATGAAGATAGTGTCAATTTATAGTTCAAGATGGTGTCTTTAATAGATTGGTCACTTTGTTAAGGGATTTTTGTTAGATAATACGGTTTACCTGTTGCTGATATTCGAGAAAAGTGGGAATATCGAGTATTGTTGACTGTTAGCTACTTTAACTTGATCAGTAGGGAATTTTTCAAGATGTTAGCTGATCATTAATACGCGAGTAGTACAGTTACCAAGCATATGTACATTTATATTCTTAGTTGCGTTATGAATATAGTTAGCTTTATTGATGGCTGAAACTTTGTTGCGTAGCATATATTCGTAGGTCAGTATATAAAGAACTTATTTTTATGTTGTTTTATGCCAAAATGCTCCGAAATGATTCTCGAAATATGACTTGAATCAAATAGATCAATAGAACAGCGGGTGGGAATGGGTAGGGGAATGCAGGGATAGGTGGGTTTGGATTTACTGATTTACTGATTTATGGTATGTTTAAAATAAGTAAACTATTACGCTTTACTGTGATATTTTATTCAAAGAAGTTATTTTTATGTTATGTCAGGATAAAATTGTTATTTTTTTTTGTTATTTTTGGTTTAAAACTTTTGTTATGTTTGCAATTATTCGCTGGGGATTTGCTATTTAGACGAGGTTATGATGAATTTTTTGTTAAATATTACGAATTTGATGTAAAAAATTTTACGTCAGCATTATATTTCTTTGTCAGTATGATGAATCGAAGATTTATTTTATATTTTTTTTAATATTACGAAGTTATGTTAAAATTACATTGTATGTTTAGGATATCTTGCGAAAAGGGTGAATAGGTTTACGTTTTTTGTACGAAGTGTTAGGTTCTTTACTGTTGTTAAGTGCAGAAGTTTGATTAATGTTAGTAGTTTTATTCGTACGTATGGTGTGTTAGGTTTTGTCCGTTGTACATTATATTCCTTTAGTTTCAGGTTATGTTATGTTGCTTTATTGATGTGAAAACGTTGTTACGTTAGCACATATTCGATGGTTAGTATATATAAAGAACTTTTTTTGTGTTATGTTTGGATAAACTTTTGTTATGTTTACAGTTTATTCGTTGGTCTGTATGATTAATTAGACAAGGTTATGATAATTCTTTGTTAAATATTACTGTGTAAATGTAAAATTAACGTTATATGTTAGAGGTATGCTTGGAAAAAGTATGAATAGTTACGTTTTGTGAATGCAATGTTAGTTACTTTACAGGTGGTAAGTGTGGAACTTTTGTTAATGTTTACAAGTTTATTCGTGCTTAAATTGTGCTATCATTGTCATTGTTGTTTTTTCTTCATTCTATGATAAACTTTTAGCTTTATTTGTGAAAATCTGTTATGTGTAGCATATATTCGCTGATTGGTATATAAAGAACTCATTTTTGTTGCTATGTTTATCCGAAATGATACTTGAAATGCGAAGTAAATCAATATGTTAATGTGAAAATAACATTGATTTGTTAGAGATATGTTTGAAAAAGTGTGAATTGGTTACGGTTTTGTTACCTATGCTAGTATTAGTGTTGTTAAGTATGTACTTTGTCTAATGGTTAGTTTTGTTTATTCAGGAATAAGTGTGTTAGGTTTTTGTCATTGTACATTATATTCCTAGTTCTGGTAATGCTATGTTTAGCTTTTATTAATGTGACACATGTTAGGTTTAGCATATATTCGTTTTGGTTAGTATATTAAAGAGCTTATTTTTGTACTATGTTATAAATTGTTGTTTGTTGTTGTCTAAGCGAGAATATATACCCTTTTGAGCTGATATGGTTCGTTCGTGGTCATATTCTTGTTTACTTTTTTCTGATTGGTTGAAAGAAAGAAATCTCATTACCTTTAAGGATTGTTTATACAATCTATTTTCTTCAGTAGGATATTTTTCGCCGTGCTGATACGATGACATCTCCCCGCATCTCTACGCTTGTTGTTGATATCTTCACGAGGAGTTTCGTTATTCCCCCCGATGTGTCATTTATATTTAATCGTAAACCGATGCGGTCGCTACGTTGCTTGTATTCCTGCCAGAGGGTCAAATAATAGACTTTTATTCGTTTGTGCTGATGGATTCATCAAGATTATCAACATCGCAGCAGCATGGGTAAGAGGATAAGTGTTTGTCATCCGAAAGATCACGCTTAGTGGAAATATCTAACTGGGAAGAAATGTAAGTGGTTCTAATAGAATAGACGTTGTGTTCTCGTCGTGTGACAATTTAAAACCCTCGATGTACGTCACTACTGGAAACCATCGATTGTGTGACCTTCTACCGTACATGTATAGGTTTTCACAGTTCCGAACACCTGAATAACAGCATTGCTTTAAAATAAAAAATAGAATTAACATCGCATTTCTTAACGATTGAAATACTTGAGACTTAATAAATATAGCTCAATGGTGTTAATTATGATATTTACACCGAAACATGCGGTTTCCTCGTATATGCAGTATCCAGAAATCGTTAGTAACTATAGCTTGGATAGTTTACTTCTCTCTTGTCTGAGAGAATGAGTGCCTGCTGAATCCAAATATGCCGAAAAATGGTTTAGTGCTGCTGGGCATTTAATACTTACATTTTTTCAAAGGGTGTTGAATCTTTAGAGAGATATAAAGAACTTACCCAAGTTATGTTGATCCTATGTTTCTGATTGATGAATTGATATATTAAAAATAAATTTATGTTTTTATGTTTATATGTTTTTATGTATTTATATAAGACACTTTTCAATGAAATTATATGTTATAAAAATGAAAAACTTGTTTTACTTCCTAGCTTATGTTTGCTTTATTGACTAAGTTGTTAATGATAGCTGTTTTATTCGTCTGGTTGTTGTGTGTTAAGTATGTTATGTTCTAATTTTAGCTTTACAGAGAGTAACTTTACTTTGTTTGTCTTTCCCATAAGTATTATGCTGGTTAGGTAAGGTTATGCTAAATTTTTTTTAAATATTACATGGTTGGAGAAATGTTTGATAAAGTGTGAATGGAATATTCATGTTTTTGTGAGCCTTGTTAGTTACTTTTACTCTTGATAGTTTTGGACCTTTTGTTAATGTTAGAGTTTATTCTTGCTTAAGACTGTGTCAGATTGTCGCTTGTAATCATTTATTCTTAGTTTCTAGCAATGTTTGTTTGGCTTTTATTAATGTGAAAACTTTGTTAGCGTTAGCATACTTTGCTGGTCTGTATGAATATTTACACAAGGTTATAGTAAATTTTTGTTAATATTACTATGTTAATGTAATTAACATTGTTATGTTTGAGACATGCTTGACAAAGTGTGAATAAGCTACGTTTTGGATGTTTTGTTAGTTACTTTACTGTTGTTAAGTGTGGAAATTTGTTTACACGTTAACGTTTATTTGTTTAAGATTGTTAGGTTTTTCCGTTGTGGGTTATTATTAATGTAGTTCAGGTGATGCTAAGTAAGCTTTATTATGTGAAAACTTTGTTACGTTCACATATATGTTGATCTTTGTATAAAGAACTTGATTTTATGTTTATCCAAAAAATGATACACGAAAATGTGACTTGAATCATAGTCAATAGATCAAGGACGGACAGGAGGGTGGTCGGATGGTGGGTTTGATTTACTGAATTTCCGTGATTTAGGGTATGTAAAAAATGATAATTTTAGTAAAAATTTGCTTGAATCAATAGATAATAGATCAATAGATCGTCAGGAGGGTGGCAGGATGGTGGTTGGATGGTGGTTTGATTTTACTGATTTACTGCTTTAAGGGTAATGTAAAAACGTAAATTTTAGTTATAAACAAAACGAATAAGAAATTCTTATTTATTTATTTATTTATTTATTTATTTAATTTTTTTTTATTTTTATTTTTTCTTGATGGGTCAAAACATTATTTTCGAAATCTACAGATCAAATAACAAATATAAAGACACCAATATTGTATCATTACACAATATTTAATAACACGGCACCGCACCGGAGCCAGCACCGGTGCAGATGTCAACTCCTACTCTCTGAGTCAGACTCCTTTCTCACACTCTTTCCTATTTTTATTCATACTTTATCCTTCTTTCTTCCTACCTTTGTCCTTTTGTTTTGCACTCTGTGATTTTTTTCAGTCAGGACCCCTCCGGGGGGTCCTAGCCACCCTATACGGACTTATAATATCATATTCGAGCTCTACGGTCTCGATAACCTATATAAACACACAAACTTGTTGTTATACGAATGTTTATAACTCGGAGTCGGGAGTCAGAACGGATGCGAAGAAGGAACCGCGGCGGAAAGCAGAGTCGGAGTGCATAAAAAACGATTCCTTGTAGGAATCGTTTTCGACTTCAGATTCGATTCCCTTGGGAATCGAATCTTTCGACGTTATAATAATCAATTAATAATAATCAATAATAATAATAATATATATAACTAATATAATAATATATAATAAAATAATATATAAATAATAATATGTGTGTGTTGCGCCGCGCGAGCGCTCACGCGCTACGGTGCTTCGCACCGGGGCGATTTGGGCGAACGCGTCTTAAGCCTAATCTCGCTCTTCGGAAGCCGCAACAAGGGCGTAAGCAATATTTTGAGCTACGCTCTGGGTACCCCCTATATACATTCTAGAGACTTGAAATTTACCCTGTTTTGAACTTAAACCATACATAGATTATATTCCAAGTTTGAAGCCAATACCTCTATTCCTTCATATCGAAATGGCTGGTCCCTACCAAATGACACGAATACTACTATTATGGAGTACATCGAAATAATGACGCCTATTGCTGTTAGTCTTGATATGTTGCAGGAAGAGAAGAATGGTAACGGGCAGTCTATTTCCTAATCTTTTGCTCCTCAGGACAAGATGGGGAATGCTAACAAGAGGTGGAAAAGATTTAACTATGCCATAAAAACTTAGTCAACTACTTGCTAAAGCACAAAGGCAACAAGGGAAAGAAAAGGGTTTTGAACCGAGGTTCAGCAGTATCTTTGATAATTTTGATTTGCTTATGGCACAGCCTGCATCCTCACTTCAGATCGGAGTGTTACGTAAGGTTAAAATGAGGGGAAGTACAAGCTGGCCAAGACAGGATACTGGAGAAATAAAAGTGTAATATTGCTTCGAATCCTGTCTCCTCCACATTAAGGCACTAGGTGATGGGACTGAGTCTGAAATGTGACCATTTATGGTGAGTTTATTTTTATAATTTGGAAAAAACTTTAAGCATCTCTTGTATTATATTATATATATATATATATATATATATTAATATATATATATATATATATATAATATATTATATATATATAATTGTATATTATATTATATATAATATTATATATATGATATTAATATAATATATATATATATTTATAGAGATGAAAAAATTTTATAATATTATATATATTATATATATATATATATATATATATTAATTATATATATATATATATATTATATATATATACTATATTATATATTATATAATATATATCTATATATATATATATATTATAATATATAATTATATATATATTATATATTTAATAAAAAATATATTTTTATATATATTATATTATATATATATATATATATATATATAATATATAGTTATATATATATATATATTATATATATAATATATATATTATATTTATAGTATATATATATAATATACTACAATATCTGACTTTACATAATGAAACTTAAAAAAGATTTGAGTCTTGATACCATTTCAAAATATTTCAGAAACTGAAGGTTGGGTGGACTTGTTTATTAAGCATAATACCATTACGCCAGCTTCGTGCCGTGGAGAGGTTGTTTTAGTCAGGCTCTGAGTATTCTAAGAGCAAGAGGGCAGCCATTGGCATCAGCAATTTTGGAAAAATTATCCTTATGAAAGGGAAATATGACTATTCAGAATGCAAGAAGAGAGCGAGGAGGAAGATCAAAGATAATGAATAAGATTAAAATCTTTCTCATTTTTTTGTTATATATTTTGTATCTTTCAATTAAAATTTAAAAATAATTTATCTTTAAATACTTGCGCTTTATTTTTTAATATTTTTCTGCGCTCCTAAATTTGTTCTTTTAAAAAATTTGATTTGGCGGTAGGTAGCTTTTGGCGCTGCAGACTAATTTTTTTTATAATTCGTGCGCTTTTTGGCGCGTTGCGGCTAAGTTTTTCCACTTTGCGCTTTTGCGTTTGCACTCTAAAGTTTAAAATTTGCGCGCACCTCTGATATATATAATATATAATATATATATAGTTATTATGATTATTTATATATCTATATATATATATATATATATATATTATATATATATATATATATTATATAATATATATATATTTTATATATATTATATATATATATATAGTATATATATACCTATATATATATATTTTACTATTATATATAATTAAATATATATATACTATTTATATATTATATATATATATATATATATATATAATATATATATATATTATATAATATAATATTATATCTATATATATATTATTATATATATATATAATAATATTATATATATATAGTCTGGATTATCCGTCATATGTATCTTTAAAACTATTTATGCTACAGTAAAACGGAATACATTGCCTGGAATGCTGGTCCAATTTTTGTGCTGAAAATGTAAAAAAAAAAAAAAAAAAAAAATAAATAAAAAAAAAAAAAAAACATATATATCTCAAAAACTCAATAGCTTACGAAAAGGAATACATTTTTTGGAATCCTGGTAAATTTCACATCAGAAAAATGTAATAAAAAAAAAAAAAAAATTATATATTATAGTAATCAAATATGGAGAGAACCTACTACTATAGTAATATGATTAGAAAGGCTATTTAGAGACCTTTTATTGGTTTCCTCGTTAAAATAAATTGAATTTCTTATTAAATTTTGCTTTTACGGCACACGAGGGGCTCGAGCAGACGGGGAACATAGGGGGGGATGTTTTTCCATACCCGTGAGGGGGGGGCGGAGAACCCCCGCTACACCAAATACCAATAAAAAAAAAAAAAAAAAAAAAAATTTAATAAAAAGTCTATTAAAAATTTTGAGTGATAGATAGTGAAATTATATTGCAATATATTAAAAATGAATCAAAAAGGTTCGAAAGATTTGTACATAATAGAGTGTCCTATATAGGATCAAAGACAAATAAAAGCCAATGGAATTATGTACCAGGCAAGTTGAATGTACACATTAAGCAGTAGGTATAACGCTGTTAAAATTGAAGTTTTTTTTTTTTTGAATAATAAAAATAGAACAGGTCCAGAGTTTTTGTATAAAGACAAAGCTCATTGGCCAGAGCAAAATATAGAACATAAATTAGATGATGAAAATGATGAAATTATAAAAAATAAACCTGTTATGGCTATACAATTACAAGAAAATGCAACAGACAAGCTCATGCATTCTGTGTCAGACTGGATATAATTAAAAGTAAAAGTAGCATGGATTTTAAGAGTTAAAGAAAGTTTGCATAAAAAAAACTGGACATAAGGTCTTTGACAATCACAGAATTAAAAAATGAAGAAAAAGCCATATACAAGTATGTGCAAGATAAGGAGTTCCATGATATAAAATACAAAATAAAAAAGAAAGAAGCTTTGCCAAAAAGACACATTTTAGCAAAATTCCTACCATTTTTAGATGAAAAAAGAATTTTAAGAGTATATAGATGGAAGGAATAAAAATCTAAATGATGTATCATGTGATTTTAAACATCCAATTATCTTGCCATATCACAGTGCTTATAATAAGACATTACCATAGAATTAATGGATATTTGGGAAAACAAACAGTTTTAAATGCTTTGAGAGAGAAGTACTATATCATTGGAGCAAACAGAAGTATTAACAAGATTCTCAAAGATTGCATAATTTGTAGAAAGCTCCACACAAGGTCAACTCAACAGTTGATGGGAGATTTGCCCAGAGATAGATTAGAATGTGACATATCACCCTTTTCAAGCATTGGAATAGACGCTTTTCGTCCATTTCTTGTAATAAAAGGAAGAGGGAAGGTAATAGAAAAAAGATATGGATTAATATTTTCATGTTTAAGTAGTAGAGCAATACATTTAGAAATGCTATGTTCATTAGATACTGATGCCTTTATCAATGCTCTTAGAAGATTTATCAGCGAAGAGGTAATGTGAAATTGATCCGATCAGATAATGGATAATGATAATAATAAAGCCAGTGCAATATTATTATTATTATTATTATTTTATTATTATTATTATTATTATTATTATTATTATTATTATTATTATTATTATTATTATTATTATTATTATTAATTATTTAAAAAAAATTATTATTATTAATATTATTATCTATTATTATTATTATTATTATTATTATTATTATTATATTAAGAAATATTTTGCTTATTAAATAAATTTATTTTAAAATAAATTTTTTAAAGATTCTTAAAGACGATTTTAAAATGTATGTAAAGCTAATACCTTATCGTTTGTTATGGTGTGAAGCTCTATTTTCGTATATAACATTTCTTTTGATATTTCTCAGGTTTCTTGTATATTTTTTTTTATATAATTAGGAAAGTGTACTGATTACGCTCCGGCCATTCTTCATAT
>JABUQX010088270.1:0-2500 GCA_015478945.1 Trachelipus rathkii
AAACTAGCTGGTGGGGCAGGCACACATTCGGTATATGTATATATATACTGTACAAATACCACCAAAATATAAAATTACAAATCTCTGCAATGGGTACTAGTAATTTGAATTATAAAGATCTTATAAGGAAAAATGTTTGTGATATTCAAAATACAGATGTATGATGTTGCATGTAACCTGTGTCCTAACGGGGAGAGAGTTAAGAAATATTCAGAAAGATTGACAACCTTAATTGTAAAAAAGAAATTAAATATAAGCAGTGAGGTCAGTTGAAAGGTATTAATTAGTTGAGATGACTGATTCAAAAAAGATTTATAAACTCTTTAAGCCAAAACATTGTTAAATTAACAAGGCGTCATTATATATAAAAAATGCAAAGCACATTTATTAACTCCACTAAAGCAAATAAAATATAATAATGAAGCTTTAAAAAACCGAAAATGATGTCTTTAGGAAAAAAAGTTAGAGCCTCTCAAAGTTTAAAATTTTCCCATAGGCTTTCTTATAAAAAAAAAAATTAGAAGTAGTAGCTCGTGCACGCTTTAGGGGCATCCTAGTTTAGGTTATGATAAGATTTGTTATTCTACGTACTGTAAATTTTTTCTGTGTATAGCCCTAATAAAACTTATCATAACCTGAACTAGAGGGCCTGAAAAGAGACCTAACCTTGATGGATCAAAAATGAAAAGTCTAGGGGGAGTTTTAACAACTTTGAGGCTGTAACTTTTTTTCCTAAAAAGAGTGACGATTTTTTTCATTATTTTTCATTATTATTTTTTTAGAGTATATCCTCTGATTTCATAAAAATCGGGTTGACAACCCGGTTGGGAGTCGGTTCAAAAAATTTTCCGACTCGACTCCACCCTCTTTCAAAGATTACTGACTCCAACCCGAACCTCTGAAAATACTGACTCCACTCCACCCTTTTGAAAAATTACCGACTCTGACTCCACCCTTTTTAAAAATTACCAACTTTGATTCCGACTCCACCCTCTTCAAAATTACCTGACTCTGACTCCACCTTTTCAAAATTGCTGACTCCGACTTCACTCTCTTTCAAAGACTTACCGATCTCCCGCACTCTCTGACTCCAACTCCACAACCCTGGGTGCAAAGGCGCATAGGCGCAACTTGTCAGTTATTTCAGAAGATCTTATAATTTAAATCTAAATTATTTTTTTTGTAATTGGAGGCAAAAGAATATTAACACTATTTCCAGCTTCCAAAAGATGCATAATATATATATAGCTATGATATTATATATATATATAGATCTATAGATATATATATTATATATATATATATATATATATATATATTATTATAATATATATATATAATAATATATACATAAATAAGACATGATTCTTTTTTTCCAGCTTCCTTTTTATTGTGCCCAAGACTGGGAGAATGTGCGTGACAAGCACGGAAAAGAAAAGCATAGAAGAATATACAAAAAGTCGAAAAGAAAAGCCCAGCCTTACCACCCTCTGTGAATATATATATAATTATATAATAATATATATATATAATATAATATATATAGATATATATATATATAATTATGGTATTTAAAATTTTATCTAAATGGCTGATATGTATATCACTCAAAAGGTCTATAAAAAAAAAGGGCAAATTAATATTTTATAATCCGAGTACGGCAAAAGCGTTGTGTGACACTTGTTACTTCAACTTTACGCTCCAACTTTACGTCATTATTCGCGATTCGTCTGGATTCCATGCATCCTCACGTGCCCACCGCCTCTCTATTTGATCTCGCTAATATCTCCTAGCGCGCATTCTGATCATCAACCAATGTTCTGCTCTCTCTAATCTCTACATTGCATATAATGTCTCATCTAAAACACTACCTCTGACGATTTATCCGAGTCTTATGCTCGCCTGATAGCTATTTCGCTTCAGCGAATAAGAGAGACTCTCAATCACACACCATGACTCCAATATGTCTCTATCATAAATGTCTAATTATGCTCACACCACTAGACCTCTACCGCTACCTCCGACCTTTTCTGGGACCTCCCACCCTGTGCCAAGTTCTAGATGGATCTGAGTGTGCGATATTCTACGAACAAAAGAGTTATAAGCGTTTACGCGATTTCAGAGCAAATTTATTATTGTCCTAATCTAACCTACTGTATCGCTCGTTCTGCCAGCCAACAGATGCTCATGGCCGGAACTGTCCTCTACAACACGAGAGAGCATGTGTCGTGCTTCAGATGACTTTTCCTCTATTTTCCTCATTATGAGCGTACATGTTACTTCTAACACACACTCTCCCATGTGTGTATGTCATTTTGGTAAACTCGACGATCTCACTGTATAATCTGGTGTGTCGCCGCAATTTTATATCGCCAATCTTCGTTTCCATCGCTTGTCTGTAACATGCGCTGTAGTTGTGCGAACAGAGCTCATACGCACACCTTCTCTAGCCTATTATCGTTATGCTATGGCATTCTGCCATAAAATCCGATCGCTACTA
>JABUQX010088270.1:7500-27500 GCA_015478945.1 Trachelipus rathkii
TCAATCTATTTAAAGTTTGATTGATAGTATATATATATATATAGTATATATATATATATATATTAGATATATATATATATATATATAATTATATATATAATATATATATATATTATGAATAAGAATGTTAAACTTTAACCATAAATTCGTGAATATCTGTTCTCGGCTTGTCAAAATATTCGAAAGGATGATTGCTTTATAGTTTACCAAAATGTTTTGGCTCATGCCATGAATTTATAACCACTTCGTTCAAATCAAGAGACGACATGTTTCCATTTTGCAATTGCTTAATAAAAGCCAGATGCCACTAGCCTTGTTGCTGTCATATTGTTCCTTAAAAATAGTTTTTATTAACTTGCTTTGAAAACGACCCGACCTTTCAGCTGTTGCAGATGTACTGTGAACGTCAAATACAACTTGAACTGCGACACAGTCTGGTAAGAACTTGCTAAGCAGCTGTGTTTTACAAATAAACAAGTTGGCTAAATCTTGAATAGACCATATTTTTCATTTTCACTTCTGTAGTCATTAGCTTTGAAGATGATTAATTGTTCATAAACCGAAAAATAAATCTAAATCGTATTTTTCTACCAATTTTAAGCCTTTTCTTGCAACTTTTCATTTCGTAGCTCTGCTATTGCTGCAAAAGCAAGAAATGAAAATAACTCATTAACATTGTCCATGCTAATGAAACGAGTAGTTATCTGTTCATTTAATAATCAAGAGATTTATTGAAAACCCTTATTCTAAAGGCTTTCAATGGTTCTTCAATTCTTTCATAAGATAAAAGCTCATCAAAAAACTTTTAATCTGTATTTGACGTCTGGAAGTAATTTTTGCTTCAATGTTCCAATGATGTGCTAACTCCGTAGCTTCTCTCACTACATCTTCAAATTTGTGTCTTAGCTCACATAAGTTTGATTTTGCTTGTCCCAATAGGTAAGTTGCTTTCTGAAGATCTGTATTTGGACTTTGCAATATTTTTGAGACAACATTGATGCTTTCCAATACTTTACTTTGAAACACAAGACAGAGAATAAACTCAAATTTTCTAACTGCTTCCTGAGACCAAAGGCTTCGTTTCTTTCACTTGACTGCTTACTCATAAATATCACTTGAGATAAGAACTGCGAAATACTTTTTTATATTGCTAGTAAGGAATCATACTTGGATGACCACCTAGTTGGACACAATTTTTTAGTGTTTTTGTGATCCATTCGTTATTTGTTGAACAGCTGTTAATTCCTTGGCACCAAACTGTACTAGAACTGAAATACATATACTTTGTTCCAGTTTGTCATAAAAATTTTTGAAGAGCCATTATTCTTTTACAAAATCATTAAGAATTAAATTTAAATTATAGCTGCACAATGATGTATTCTGCATTTGGAACAGTTTTCTATATAGAGCCTGAAGTCCTGAATATTTCCCTCGCATATTTGCTCTCCATCATAGCCTTGACCTATGCATTTTCTAATTTAATGTGTTTGTTATCTAATACCTTAATTATTGTTTTTTTTTCAAAGTTTTCGGCACTGTTCTATGTTATGTTATAAAAACCCACAAATTTTTCTTTACGGGAGGTGCAACTATGTCTAAGGGTAACTCCCCAATTTTCATCCCCTAAAAATGGACATAAAATTCGGAATCTTTCAGCCGATTTTGACACTATAAAACACCAAACTGTATTTTTCCCTCTAAAACGTTGTTTATGGGTATTTTTTGTGACTGTAGTCATTCTACAGAATTTTCAGTTTTTCAAAAAATCCATATTTTTGACATTTTTTGTTTTAACTTCCAGAATTTTTTCGAAATAACTTGAAATAGCATAGATAGGTCCATTACCTACCAATGGCAAAGAGGATTTACGAATTTTTGAAGTTTTGCTCAGCGTTTTCAATTTCCAAACCACTTTTTTATTATTTTGAAATGAAAAATTGCGATAATTTTTTTCCTGTTCGGCGAAGTGGATGAAATTTTCAGGGCATATGCACCTTTTTTACTAACATAATTTCGTTGTATATGCCTTAGTTTTGAATTTGTTCTTGGAACAAATTTTCAAAAAAAAAAAGTTTGTAAATTTTTAAAATTTTTTCTTTTGAGTATAAAAAAAAATATCGAAGTAAAAAAGATGCATCTAGTCCGACTGTACAAGAACTGAGTATAAAAAAATATATTCAATTTTTTCTTTTCCAAAAATCCAAATGTTTGAAAAAGTAAATATTGGATATTTTTTTTTCTATACTTGTCCGATCAACATCAAATTTTCAGGCTTGTATAGTCGGGCGAGATTACAAAACCTTACTTAGTATATATATATATTATATATATATATATATAATACATTAATATATATAATATATATATATATATATATATATATATATATATATATATATATATATAATATATATATATATATATATATATATATTGTGAAATTATGTAGTTTCATATTCATTTAGTATTTCGTTTGTTTGCTCTTCGAAATTATGGGGCCCTTTACCTGCGTGGGGCCCCCCCGCACCGCGGGGTCTGCGGCCGTTAGCTTACCCCCTGTCGTCAGATGGTCAAACTTTGTCAATGTGCTGCCTTTCACGAAACCCCACCAGACGCTTCAGCCTCCTCCGAGCTCTCCGTACCAATTTTCGGATACTTTTTGAAAATTATAACATTATTTACACTATTATCTGGGCCATTCCAGATTATTTTTTACCATACATTAGCCCGTAAAAGCGGCTACATTTATTAGTATTTACGACCCCATAAACGGTTTATTATTTGTAGTTAAAACACGTCTGACCGTGTGTCGCCTTCTCTATTTTTTAGTATAGTATTAAGTACCTTTTAAATAAGTCTTTTAGAAGTTAGATTTTATAATTACTAGGCAGATTATACGGCAGGTTCCTCGTCCAATTGAGCATATTTTTACTCATTTACGTATACGTTTTAATAATATGTGCAATTTTGGAAGCTTGATTCTCATTAAAATCACCCTGAACTCGGGACTGTTTTTGAAACCTTATGCTATTTCAGTCAATCTCCAAAAACATGCAATCAAAATCGCTCTAAATGGACAAACCTGCGTCTCAACTGCCTTCGATTCCGCCTAACAACAATATGTGTCTCCAGCTCCACGCCTCACGGCCAATCTTCCAGCCTCCGGCTGTCGCATTCATTCCTCCACAGTCCGGCTGTCGACTCTCATTCCATCCACAGCTTCCGGCTGCCGCTTCACCTTCTAGCTCCGGTTACACCTCATCCTCAGCGCCCGGCTCCTCACTCAACTCACAGCTCCGGCTCTCGCTCAACTCACAGCTCCGCTCCGGCTCACGCTCCGCTCCCGCCCTCACAACGCTCCTCATCATCCGCCAAACGCTTTTCAACAACCTACCTCTACCCGCATATGCTTCCGCAGGCATTCTCGCTCGCATCGGCTCCGGCCAACTCACTGCGCTCGGCTGTTCAGTCCGCTTCATCCACAACATCTCAACCGTTCTAAATCAGTTCCTTCACCGACCCGTCTGGCAACATCAGCTGCAGACACGACGGCCCATTCCGTGTCTTCCAACGATTTCACAACCTTTTCCCTTTCATTCCGTGACACCCTGCTACGGAAGGGGGGTACTGTAGCCTTCTTCCCGCTGTTGCTTGGTGGCGTTGCAATCGCTCGGCCTCCTTCTCGTCATCGCCATCTTTGTTTTGATAATCATGTAATTCCTGCTCCAGTTATTTTGCAATTATTGGTTTGCCAACGAACAAATGTACTTCAAATTTTACATCATTTTACTGTGCCTTATTCGTCGTGTCGTGTGAACTGGTTTTTACATCTGTTTATGTATTGTAACACGATTCTTACGATTAGCCTAAGGTTCGTCAATCGGTGTTTTTGTGTAGTTCTAATTATTAAAAATGTTTTATTATCAAAAAGTGTTATCGGTTAAAAATTTAAGATAGTTTATATAGTGGTTTCTTAATATTTATCTTATTATTTCCTTAAGGCCAGTTTACAATATATTTTAATTATTAATATCAATTGTTGTATTAAATTTGCTGACGCATACATTTGTAACTAAAAATACCACCTATAAAAAAACTCCGTCAAAAAAATCATGTTTTAAGGAGAATGGCTTATTATTATTAATTATAGTATCGTAATTCCAAGTAATCAGTTTCTTTCCAGTATCATTCTTTATGTATATGGTATTTTATTGTAGATTATGTCTGTTTATTATATATTGTTTAATCTCTTTATTTCAGTCAAGTTCAGTATTTCATCCAAAAATCCCTCTTTAATAGTATCAACATCTTCTATATATATAAATATATATATATAATATAATAAGTATGATATATATATATATATATAGATATAAAATTATATATACTAAATATATATAATATATAGTATATATATATATATATAACTTAATATATATATATTATAATATAGTGAATATATATATTACCCACACTCACTGCAGTGTCACTTTGAAGAAGAAGCAAATAAACTAGGCGGATAGAAAAAACACCCAATTCCTGAATACGCAATTCCTCAAGAAAGGCAGGAGCTCCACAGAGCAGAGTGGCTGGGAAAGAGATGAGGCAACACAACGAAATAAAAGGCCCTCGAGTCTCAATACTTGCACAATTTATTCATGTAAGAACAAGCACCTCTGTGCAACGAGGGCAATGCAATGGTGGTGGAATACGAGAAGTGATAAGCTCCCTCCAGCACCTGCCGCTGTAATAGTCATAAGAAAATAGATATTGCGCAAAACAATGTAACGTCGCAGAGAAGAGCGATCGAAGGGATAAAATTCAAATATTAGGTAGAACTTTATCAGTCTACCAGCCTAGCCTCAACCATATCCAAAAGAAGTTGAACCGGCCACACAAATGTGAAGAACAGACTCCATACATGGACGAAAAGCCCTATATAACTAGAGTAACGCGAGCAGAAGAAAAAAAATTCCTGCATCGGAAGCAGAGTCCCCAGCTCTTGAGCGGCCCCATTAGCAACCAGTGCGTGAAATACGAGGTTCAAGACAATTTTTGTTGTGGTCAAGTCCAAGAATGTTTATGTTTTGCACAGTGAGAATTATATGATCTTTTATATTTGGTTTTTAGAGGCCGTTTCTGAAAAGGAAATTTTGAAGAAGTTGACTTTTTAAAGAGTTGAATTTCAAGATTGCAGACTCCACCGAGAAATCTCGTCCAGATAGTCAAGAATTGAGTCGGAAAGCTGTAGAAAAGAGGCAACTCTAAATGCAAACGTATGAACCCAAAGTAAAGTAGTAATTTTATTAATGATGGATGAATGAAGTGAGCCAATCGCATAAGAAAAAGTGAAACAGAGTTAGAGAATAAAGTAAGAGAGAATCGACTGATGAAAAGTAGAATTAAGTGGTTGGGGGTAGAGCAGAACCGTTGTATGAACACTACAATGAATAGTAAAGGAGAATGACCGTCGAGCGCGCTCAACTAGACGATGAGTAAGAAAAGAAAAGAGTAAACCCAAAGGAAGAGATTGTAGCGGAGCAGCCGACGCGTGCTATTCCCCGGTCAAAAAGCCTCGATATGGCAGAGACACCAAAGAAACTTTCCCATAGTCCTAAGGGCAGAAGACAGTGCGTAAAAACGCCCCCGCAGGCCCCGCTGCGGGGGCGCAGACCTAGAGGCCACGACGGGTAAGAGGATGAGCACTTTTCGATGAAAACTCCATAATGAAAGCCTCTCCTCTCTCTCTCTCTCTCTCTCCTCTCTCTTATATATATATATATATATATATATTATAATATATATATATATATATAATATAATATAATAATATAATTAAATATATATATATATATATATATAATATATATTATATTAATATATATAAATATATATATATAATATATAGATACCTACATAAAATAATTATATATATATATATATATATATATAGTATATATTATAATATATAATATATAATATATAATATATATAAGTATATATAACTCTATATACTATATATTATAATTATATATATAATATATATATATATTAGTAAGCCTATATATATAAAATTGAATATATATATAGTATAATTTTATATATATATATATATATACACGATATTTTTTTAACTCGATATATTTATAGTAAATCTGGAAACTTTCTCAATATATTGATTATGTTATCCAGTATGACCCGCTTCTTAAAAGTCACCTGGAGAATGAGAAAGCCAGAACAAAAATATATGATGTGCCCTTATTCCAGAATGAACCTGTTGTTTGGCTTCACAACATTCTCCGGACCATAAATAAGTGAAACTTCAAGATGCGCCCTTTTTTCTCTTTATTTTAGATACGACCCAAGAAATTTCTAAAACTGACCAACTATCAGTAGTAATAAGATATGTCTGCTTCAATTACGATGAAAAGAAGCTTGCAATTAATGAGTCATTCCTGGGGTTTATCCCCATAACAAATAAAAAGGCCGAAGGGTTAGAAAGTGAAGTGTGTAATTTTTGGAAAGCGAATAATTTTTCAATTAAAAAGTGCAAAGAGCAGGGCTATGATGGTGCTACTATTAAGGGAAAGTATATTGAACTGAGGAACCAAATCAAGCGAAGTCGCCTAATGCAGAGTATGTGCATTTTTTAAAAAACCTTAACTATAGTCTTGATTATCCTCACCTACTTACAGAAATGATTGTGTTTTATGATGTGATTAATGAGATATATGGATATTTCATTCAGAGTCTTCCATGATTGGCAATCACTGAAAGAAATTCCTTCAGAAACCTGCATGGCAACAAAACTGTTAAAAGACTGCCCTGCCCAACTAGATGGTTCGAGTGCTAGGATTCCCTTCAAAAGTAGTTAAATTAATGTCATATTATATTTGAATGTTTAGTCAGAAAATCATCCTAATCGTCCAACAAAGAGCTCTAAAGTAATTAAGGCGACATCATTAAGAAGACAAATGTCAGACTTTTCACTTCATTTAATGCTTTGTGTTTCAAAAGCAAAATTTTGGAAAGTATAAACATCACTTCTAAACACTCCAAAAATCAGACCATATCCCTGGTATGATTGCTTACACTCTTTTTAAAATTTCGCACACAACTAAACCAGTTCAGGGAGAGTTTTACAGCTAGTGGAAAGCCTCTAGCGTAAAGAAATTGAATCTACGTAGAGTCTTAGTCTATTAGAGTAAATTGTACCTTGACACTGACTTCGAGCGAGAACAAAATCAAATTTGAGTACAAGATCTATTGCATTGAGCTTTTCTAGATTGTGCATGTAGACTTACATTTTTGTATCTCTTAGTACAACAATTTCATGGTGAGAGTTCATATCTATTTTTACATGAAACAATGTGAAATATACTATGGAGTAGCAATTATGTTATAATTCGTTGAGAATAGTATAAATTGTTTATCTAGATACTGAGATAATGGATAACAGATGATTTAGTTCGCCCTCTTTTCTAAGCTCCTACAGCCCTTACTAGAAAAATCGAGATATATAGTTCTTCAAAATGTAGTTGTTGCCGCTAATGTCTATTATCTAATGTTGAATTATTAGTAATGTAACCGTGAATCGACACATATGACTATAAGTCGTTTAATATTAGCAATGAATGTGTGTTCTGCTCATCTAATACAGACTTCCAATGAGCTCAGATCGCTTTCCTGTAGCTTCAAGTTATCTAAGCTAGATATTTCATGAATGCTAAAGTAAAGTATATGCTTTAACAAAGATGGATAGTACATTGTGACACATGTTAGTTTTTGAGTGCAATTCGCCATATTTGATGTTGTAACTTTGAAGACTGTAGTCTTCCAGATGAAGATGCCAATAGTGTGACAGCGCTCATTCAGATTTCTCACATCCCAAATAAATTCATCATCTCATAGAGAATTTTTCAAAATTAAACTAATAACAAAGGTTATTTGGTAAAAGTGCCATGACGACGTAAGGTTAATGTGGAATGCCATTAGCTGCATAGGAGTAATAGAACACCCTGCTCGCGCACTGGACTTCCTGGCAGATCTATATATATATATAGTCTAACCAAAGCGATTTATGTCACGCTAAACGAGACGAAGAGTTGTGATACAAATCCATAATTGTAATTATAAATGAATTCGATTAGAGAATATGATCTAATATCTATGATCTAATGTCTCGTATCAACTTACTAGAATAGCTGTCATGATCGAAAGCACTAAGTATGTATGTTATGTATAAGTTTTATATAGTCTTTACTTTTTACAACCTTAATAACAGGAATGATATATAGGTGTAGTTAATGTAATATGCAACTATTTCTACTTTTACTTCAGAGTAGTGAAGCTTTGAAAATACGATGTCTTTAATATTTGTGTATGTCAAAGTATATTATTCTTGTGAAAATTATATATATAATTGTATATATATGTATTTTTTTATTCTTTTATACATTTATTCCTTTTCTTAAAACCATTTGGACGTTTCTCTTCAACAGGTAACCAAGTTAGTGTTCAATATTATATATATAATATATATTAATAATATATATATAAATATTATATATATATATTATATATATATATAATTATATATAATATAATAGTAATATATATATATAATTATATATTATATATATATATATTAAAATATATTATATATATATTAAATATATTAATATATATATTAAATATATATAATATATTATATAGAAATATAATATATATATTATAAATTTGATGAGCATATTGAATATGATAGAGAATATATATATTTGGTCTAGTGTTTATGAGAAATAATTATTATACTAACCTACATTGTTGATTCATTCTTATAAAGCTTATAATACAACTCTAGTAGTTCTTTTATTAGTTAATATATGCTAAATGTATGATATTTCTCATTTGTTATTATATATATATAAGTAATACTATAGAAACTTTTATTTATTACATTACAATTCCAAAACTCTATTCATCCTGTCTCATGATCTAAAGGTAGTAGTACGTGCACAAATAAAGTCAGCTATGATATTAAGTGCGTAGGTCGCAACTGACCTTAGTATATCTTGAGTCACTGTCGAGTTTTATGTACTTCAACTAGGTTAATTTAGATATGGTAGTTGCGATGACTATATCAGTAAGATAATCACAGTTATGCAGCTATGAGAGTCGTCGAGTAGGCCATACTGTATTATCTGATATAAGAAGGAATGAGATTAACATATTCATCTAAGAGATATGAGAGAGTTACAGATAATACATTTTAAGAATTTTATGACTATAATACAAGTTTAGTAGGTATAGACGATAGTTAGAAGATCAGACGGCACCCTTTTTTTCAGGTGAATACGTTATAGCTAGAACTATATATTAGCCGCTTCTAGCAATGTGAAAAAAGTATTTGTATTATAGGTATCAATATAGATGAGTAGTGAGTGATTGAGCGTAAGAAGGAGTACGGCCAGCTAATAAGTACTAATAACTCACTAGCTCAATATACTATCTGAGTTGTAATATGTACTCTTCCGGTTCACTAGCCTTACTGACTTCATAGAACTCAGATCCCATGCACTCTATCATGTAAGTAATGACAATAGAGTACATGGCACCTGAAAAAGATATATACTATATATATATTAATGAGTAGGGAGAGGGGTTCAGTATACATCTATGGGTGGAAATTATATTATATATATATATATATTATATATATAAATAATTATATATTATATAATAATATATAATATATATAAATATATATATATTATAATATATATATATATATAATGATATATATATATACCAACCTAATATATATATACTTATTATTAAATATAAAAAAATATATAGTATATAGTAATATATATATATATAGTATTAATATAATATAATAAAAAATATATATAAAGAAAATAAATATATTAAACATATTAATATTAGTATATATAGGGTCATCAGGTATCGTAATAACCCTCATCACCCCCCTTCGATATATGAATATACAATTATATAATATCTGAATATTATTATATTATATATAAAATTATAAATACTAATTTAGAAAACTTTAAAATTGTACAATATTCATAGGTGAAAGATTATAACTAATTTCACCTCTTTACTCGTCAACTAGTATTTTATTTTTTTTTAGAAGTATCTATTTTTAAAATATTTATCGTTAAAGTAAGAAGAGATAGTGACTACGTCAATCTACATGTAGTAAGATACCAGTACTAACTATATACAAAATCCATCACAAATAAGCATAGTCTGTCAATTGGAGTATTATTCTATTCTCTGCTGCCTCTAAACACAATCTCAAAGAACCTTTGTTTCAAATAATATCTATCTTGTATCTGTTTTCGCCTCGACACACGTATGGAGATCGTCATGAACGAGTATAGGCTACACATAAAGCTAGAGTCACTTATCAAGTGTCCGTGTTCGCCACAATTTCCTGTTTTTAGTGCCTGCGTTTCCGCCCCTGAAACGCTATAACACTATGCGAAAAGCGTCTCTGGGATATTGTAAATGCCTTCAACACATTATATACCCTAGTAGATGACAAAGTTTGTAGAATGTTTAACATCGATATATGTCGATATTTTATTTTTGAAATACTTAAACTAATATCCCTATATGCAGCCCACGAGTCAGATATTAATAATGTTTCTGCTTCGATATGCGATATAAATACTTATTAAAACTTATTAATAATTTTAAGAAAAAATAAAAATAAGAAATATATATATATGAAAAGTTTACTTCTATATGCTTACATTGAAGGTAGTGACAGTTAGTTTTAGCATTAGTGAATTAAAAAAAAACTAGATAGCTCAACTTGAAAACAAAATTTACAAAGAACAAAGACAACCCTAGAAAAAAGTCTATTTTACTGGTTGTCGGAAAGACTATATAGATAAGATAAAGGTCCTAAATTTAATGATAGTATTCAATGTCAGTCAGATTTATAAAAACTTATTAATCCGTTGAGAATAAGTCTTGTCTGTACATTATTATTTTGATAATTAAGGAATGATGATTGTTACTTTTAGTTTCGACGTTATTATTATTATTTATTATTATTATTATTATTATTAATTATGTATATTATTGGTATTATTATATTACTAATATACAAAGTTCTCCGTCGGGCTATCTACAGTGTTTTTGAAATTTGTTGCAACCAAGGGTAATGTTGTTTTCTAAATGCGGCGAAGACTGAGTTATTCGTACATACTATACATCCATCTCGTCAAATGATAGAAATATAATTTATAGCAGTATTTAATTTGTTCATTACCAAATTTATGAAAAGTAAAATATATTTATAATTAATAAACTCATCTGTCATCTGAAAAAATATTACATTAGAGAAACAATATGGAAATTAACAAGTTATTGCAAATAGTGACAATAATTATTAAAGAACTCAGAATCTCCAGAATCTTATTGGCGTGAACTATAAAGTAAGTAACATCAAAGTTCTGGGTGTAGTGACATACTAGCCCACGGTGTTGTTTTGCATAGAATAAATACAGCTAATAATACTCAGGTGTGCTTCGGGATGCTGACTTATATATATATATATATATATATACTACTATATTTATATATATAGTACATATATATATATATACCTATATACTATATATATATATATATATATATTATATATTATAGATATATAGTATTATAGTATATATGAATATAGATCATTGTGATAATACAAGAACTTTCTAGTAAGCTAGAAGATAAGACTTTAATCTCTTATAGTTGACATTTTTAATAGAAATAATAAAAATTTAGTATAAACTTAAAATGTTTCTAACAATTTAATGTAATGTTTAAACAAGAAGCATATTTGAATGTCTCGTTGTACAAATAATTAAGTTTAATTAGGACTTTAATCACTTAATCATGACTTTAATTGCCTAATCAATGGATCACGGGTGATATGGTTGGGTGGGGCGTGTGGTTGATTAGAGTGTAATCTATTGATCAATTGATATTTTTTAATAAAAAGAAAGATTTAGTAAAAACAAAATGTTTTTAAATTATGTGTTCATACAAAGAACTTACTTTTGTTATTTATGCATAATACATGGCAAAATATGATGTAAAGAAGCAAGTCAATAGAGCATGGCATGGGGAATGGGTGGGGGTATAATGTGCTACTGCTTTACTGCTTTAGGGTCAATAAAGTAAATATTTTTATAAAAAACTTAATTTTTTTTAGTAAAACGTTTTTAAAAAATTTTTTAATGAAATAAATAAATAAAATAAAAAGTTTTAAATAAATTTTAAAAATATAATAATTTTAAAATAAAAGTTTTATAAATCTAAAAAATAATAATAAAAATATATATAAATGTAAGAAAAAAAAACTTTAAAAGGAAATTATAAAAGAAAACGTAATGATAATATTAAATGTGAAAAAATATAAATTTCTCTAGTCGCCAAAATGAATATATTAAAAAAAAAATGTTTCTCCAACGACATTTAGAAAAATGAACTACTCATACAAATGCATGACGTTACAGAAATTACGCTCATGTAACTGAAAGGATGTAATAAGATTTATGAGATAAGTATAAGTTAAAGGTGTGCGTGCCTGTAATAGCTTATGATACAGCATATGCAGTAAACCAACGAACAAGAGTTATTTACTAGAAGTGAAAACCTGTACATGTTAGGAGTCGAAACAGCCATGTAAGTAGCCTTCTAGTGATGCTAGTTTCAGATGCTCCGCTATGAGAATAAGAATCTAACTGCAAACAGGTAAGTATGCCATCGGCATGTATGGAGAGATGAAGAGAGAGAATAGAGAGAGAGAGAGAGAGAGAGAAGAGAACAGAGAGAAGAGAGCAGCAGAAGAGACGGAATGAGAGAGAGAGAGATGAGAAGCGTATGTGACCGAGTGAATAAGAGAGATTAGAGAGATAGAGAAGAGAGAGAGAGAGAGAGGAGGGAGAGAGAGAGGAGAGGAGAGAGTGTAGAGAGACGAGAGAGACGGATGAGAGAGAGAAGAGGCCCGAGAGAGAGAGGAGAGAGAGAGATTCTGTATATTAATAAGTTACAGGGCCAGATAGTATGTCCGAGCAAGGATACGTTAGACAATGTTAGGTTGCTAATGTTTAGTCCGGTAGCATAACGAGATTAAGTTAGGCCGCTGAGACGGCCAATAAGGCTGAGAGCAGTCGGTTAATTGTGGCTAAGCTCATAAGTTGTGTAACCATTTTGATACTGTGAGTGATCATCTAAGAAAATGTCACTTTTCTGTGTTAGGTTTCATATATATACTATATATATATAAGTATATATATTATTGAATTGTAACTATATATATATACCGTATAATTATATATAGTAATAATGAATTTATATATTATTATGTATATATATAAATATACTATATACTATATATGTATATAGGAGTAGTGCCTTATATTATATTATTATATATAACATTATATATATATATAATATATATATTGTACCAATAAACTGTAATTGTCATTGTGGTCGTCTATATAATTAAAATAGCCGAATTCATTTTTAAGGTGGCCCAAACCATTTTTATGGGTGGAAACCACGATTTTTGGGTTTCGGGCCCCAATCTTCATCATGGTAAACCTTGCCAATTTCTGATTACTCATGGAATAATCATCGTCCTTCATTTATTCAGCTCCCGTGTCTCTCTTATGCACTCTGTGATATCTCTCCTCAGCCACACCTGATATTTCCGGCTCATTACCCCATTCCGGGGGCCTCTCAAAACACCATTGGGACTTGAAAACCCTCAAATCAGTGTCTACTCATTGATTAACATATACATTGATACAATGTTTCATTGAATCCGGCACTGCAACTTTCGCCTCCAGCACAGGCTCGCATGCCTACAATGGCTCAATTTGCTCCGCACATTTGAAAATTTCTTTTCATCCTCTGTCTCCCTCTCGTCCTTCATCCTCTTCTACCGCGCTCTTTCTTCGTACATGTATCGGTACTTCTCCGATCATCGCTTTCTCTGCAATGAATTTCATGCACATCTTTTTCAGTTGGTGTTCAGGGGGTCTTCAAACCGCTCGCGCAATTTGAAGCAGTTCTGAAACCCTCTTAAACTCGGGTCTACGTCCCTTAAGACACCACATTTTATGCTGCATTCGTTTGCTGTTAGCCGATTTCAGCTTCTGACCCGGCTCTAGCTCAGGTGCTCGCTTTTGCCATCCTGGCTATAGCTCATTTTGATCCGAACATGCCTTCTTATTCGGTCTCTTATTGCGTTCCTCGCCTTCCTCGGCTACGCACTCTGTACATTTCTTATTTTTTCAGCTGGTACCCCTTCCTGAGGGTCCTCGCATCACACCTTGAGGGTTTGAAATGCCTCAAATCGCGGTCTACGCCTCGACTCAGCCATATTATATAATATATAGTATATAGTATATATATATTATATATATGTATATATATATATATATTATATTTATATATTATAGTATATATCAATATATAGTATATATATATATATATATATTATATATATATAATATACTAATATATCATATATAATAAGTATACACATATTTATACACAATGTGTTCGTAGCCAGATTTCCGGTGCGGCTCAGGTGTTCCAAACACATGAGTCAAACTTGGTCTCCGTCTTCTCTTTCAACTTCTGATTCATTCATTACTATTCCTACGCACTGTCGAAGCTTCTCGACTAGTTACGGCCATTTTAGGTTTTGGGGTGTCTCGGCCCCATCCTTACATGGGGTGCAGCAGCGTGAAACCTCGTGTCTCGAGGCTGAAGGCTACCACAGTTGGGGTAGCATAGGGTTACATCACTAAACTAGAACTCCTCCTTAATAATTGAGGAATGAAAAATGTCAGGCTTAATTAGCGACTTCGCTAATAAACCCAACCTAAAAAAACTCGGGAAAACGCTGCATCCTGACCTCAAAACTGCGTCTCACCGACCATACAAACCTGTACTTTAACACAGTGTCAAAATTCTAACTGACAGCACATTTACACAGTGTATGATGGAAATTTCCAAGTAACATGCCACATAACTTGGAATTTCCTGCCGTTCAGTACAGCGTCTTAGAGCCTCCGAAGACCGCTTCTCACCGACCTAAGAAACGTGTCACCATCGAAAAGCCAAGTTCTTCTGGAGCTAGGGGCCTTGACCAAGAGTCAGCTTCTGACATGACTTGGTCGAAAAACGCTTCGTTGACCTGGGATATCGAATTACAGAGACATTGGAATACCAATAATTTGACATCTATAATGTTTAAAATCTGCGTCAAGTTATTAGGAAATTCCAAGTCTCGATGGCCGGAAATGACTCAGTAATTCCGACTCCGAAAACCGCCGAAACAGTCTTCGTCGACTCCTTTAGAAACCTTTATTTGGACGCCTCAATCGTTCAAATCTAAAACGCAATTTAGGGCGGGAAAATCTTACGTCTAGGGCCCGACATGACTTGCGATCTCGACTCTGGAAAACGCCGCCAAAACGGTCTCCGTCGACCCGTTGCAAAACTCTGATTTGACGCCTCAAGTCGTCAAAAACCGAATGTTGCAACACAATGTTACCTTGCAACATTTGCAACTTCTGGCTTGTTCGCTGTTGACTAAATGAGGACGATCGTGCCCTGTGAAAAAAGTGCTAAACCGAAAAAACACTAAAAAAAGAGCAACAAAAAAAAATAAATCGCTAAAAAGTACCAAAATATGCTACAAATTGTCAAATCTGGCATATTGTTTTATCGACAGTTCCTTTCCTTGACTATATACTATAATATATAATATATATATATCTATAATTATAATACGTATATGTAATATATACTATATATTAAATATATAATATATGGTATATATTATATATAATATATATTATATATATACTATATTACTACTACTATATAATTATTTAGCTACAATAATACTTATACATATATATAGATACTTTATATAGTATATAATATTATACTATATGTAATATATTATACTATAACTATATATATTTATAATATATAATACGTTCCTATATATATACATATATACGTAGTATATTATATTATTATAGTATATATATATATATTAGTAAAGATAATATATATTATATACATATATATATATAATATATATATAGCTATATATAATATATATATATATAGTTATATATATATATACTTATACTATAATATATATTATCTATATTTATATAATATATATATATATATATATATTATATATATATATATATACTATAATAATATAATATATATATATATTATATATATATTTATATTATATACTATATATATATACCTATTATACATATATATTATATCATAGTATATATTTTACTATATTATACCACTTATATACATATATATAGTATATATACTATATTTTATATACTATAATATTATAATAATATTTTATATATACGTATTCAAAATATATTATTACTATATTATCATATATATATACTATTAAATATAGATTGATATATTACTACTAGTATTATATATTAATATCTATATATATATATATATAAATAGTATATATCTAATTTATATTAGTATTATATATATAGGTAAAGCTGTAGACAGCGACAAGTAAACCTCGCTGGGGTTAAAAAACTTTTCATTTTGCTAAGCGATTTTTTAAATTTTTTGATAAAGGTCTTAAAAAAAGGGCATAATCTTATATAGACCAAAATGGTAGTGTTTTTGAGATATCATATATTGTAGTTTTAATGGATGAAGGCGATTAATAAACAGCTGCTCTATTTTATTGTTCCTATATATTCTCTTACAAAATTTTAAAGTAAAATTTCGGGGTCATTTTTTTGAGTAAAATACTAGGTTAATTTTCATATATTTAAAATATTTTCTGTTAACAACGATTTTCACACTCTTTAGGAAACCGCAGATGTAATGCGTATGTCATATAATTCTATTTACATTGGCATTCGTTTATAGTTAGGAAAATACAAATTTTAGACAAAGGGGGTAAAAAGAAAACCGAAAAAAAGATGTGGGGAAAAAGGAATCACTTCGTTAAGGCTAACTATCTAACAACATCTTTTTTAACGTTAAAAATTTAACCTTCATAATAATAATTATACTGAATCTAATATTATAATGATCAGTATTTTATAAGATAATATGAAATGTACACTTATATGCTAGAGAGAAATATAAACCAACTGTAAGTATAAATAAATAAATAATAAACAAAATCGAAAATATATATAATATGCTTAAAATATAAAGATATAATGATAATCACTATATACAGCGTACATCATTGCATTTCTCATTTCTTTTAACGGATGCAAGAACCATTATCAAAAAAGCCAGGTTTGAAAGGTTACTAAGGCTACTATATAGTCAAGATGATGTTGTTAAAGCAATTCTTAACATAGAAAAAGGTATGAATATAGCATAAGCTGGTAGCAAGGCATGGAATTTCTAAAATTACTCCCTATGGAAATTACATAGTCATTATTACTACACTCTATACTAGTCACTAAGACCTAGTACTTACTATATTATTACTCGCTTACTGTACTAACGGTGTGAATAAATAGCACTAGTATTAATTTCTATGACGATATAATAGAAACTAGTATTTAATAGTACTAGCTAAATATATATATACTATATATAATTATATAGTATATATACTTATACATATATATATATATATAATATACGTATTATTATATATATACTATATATCTATATATATATTATATATATATATATTATATATCATATAAGTATATATAATATATATATAGTATATATATACTATTACATATATATACTATATATTGATACCCTTATTTGGTTATACTAGCTATATATATATATTATTATCTCTCACTCTCTCTCACTCCTCCTCATATTATATATATTATACTCGTTTATATAGTTATATATCATATATTATACCTATATATATATTATTATATATATATATATATATATTATAATATATAGGATATGATATATATATATATAGTATATATATCAGTGGCCGCGGCTTTTTGGGGGGTAGGCAGAGTAGCCAACGCCTACTTGCCTTAGTGACCCAAAAAATATTAAAAAGACCAGCATATAGTATATATATATACTCTATATATATATATATATATTATATGCTATATTATATAATATATATATATTATCATATACTATAGATTATAGTATATAGTATATATATATAAAATCCAAATTCGAAGCTCGGATGACTAAGCGCACGACCGTAACAATTTCAACTGATTTCCCTTTTAAATATTAGCTGATCCAGTGGCAATTGTTACTTCTCTGAGTCAGAAAAAAATTCCGTTTTCTTTAAGTCTGGGCGATCGTTTTAATTGCCTCATAATAATTAGTGTGTTCAATTAAAAAAAAAAATTGATGCGTTAATTATAAATGTAGTGCCACTCTCTATCTCGTACTTCATACTACTATATATATATATATATATATACTAACTATATAGCGATAATATATATAATATATATATATATCCTACTATATTATATATATGTATCGCTATATATATATATATTCGTATATATAGTGGGTATTGTTATATATAATAATATATATATTATATACTATACTCTAGACTATATATATTATATATATAAAATATATAGATATATACTACTATATATAATATTAATACTATATATATAACTCATTACTTATATATATTATATATATATATATATAACTATTATATATAATTACTGGTATATTCTCGTATTATATATATATTATATATATACTATATATATATATATATATAATATATTATATCTACATATATCTTTATTCCGATATATATATATATCAGTTATATATCAGTATTAGTTTATATATTATAGTATATATACTATAATTACCTAGTTATAGCTCCTTATAATCTCTCTGATTATATATAGTATATATACAATATATATTATCCTTATATATACATTTATATACTATATATATATAGTATATATTTTGATCTTGGCCTACTACAAGAATTTTTACCCCGAGCCGCCAGTGTGGTATATCTATAATCATTCTCATTTAGCTGCAATTCGTTTCACGGATAATATTTTAGACGAGTAAAGTGGACATTCACTAATCGAAAGTGCACTAACTTGCATGGTTTTCCTACTGACAAGTCTTTCTAGCCTCTTGCCAAAATATATCTAATAACTTTTGTAAACCTGCATATCCTCCTTTCAATTGAGCTGATGGTTCTGTTGATAATTCTCCTATTGAAAAGGCTAATTAATCCCTTTAGCCTCCTGTTTTCTACTAGTTCAACCCTGGACAACCCTGGCAATCTTCCTCCTACTTCTTCTCATCTCTGGTGACCCATGACTTACCTATGATTACATATGTCGGGGGAATGGGCTCCTAAACCAATGAACGTTAGGAAGGCAATCGACCCGGATAACTTTCCTCTACTAGTTTTGAGAGTGTGCTCCTGAGCTGACGCCATCCCTCGTTCGAATATACTCTCTGTGTCTCAATATTAGTACTTTACCTCAGTATTGGATGCATTCATATGTTCAACCTATTACAAAGAAAGAAAGCAGCCCTTTTTGTTATAGCTAGTATCTCAAAGATCTATAAAACCAATCTCAACTCTCAATTCTTGGATCATCTGTCGTCCCATGCCCTTCTTTCCGATCATCAGAATAACTTTCGGCTCTCAAGGACCACTATAGATATACTATACTACCTTGCAGAAATATGGTATTTTGCCCTAAGAGACTTTGGCGAGTAGTTCGAAGCTGCACTTGACATGTCAATGACATTTGACCAGGTATTAAGCACTATTCAATACGTAGGCAAATGATAAACAGAAAATAAAAAAATTTTGGCAAGTTAAAAATGCCAAAGTATACTGCAGTACAAGCACACAGCTACAAGTAAAGGCTCAAGTACACGTACAAGTT
>JABUQX010088270.1:30000-45000 GCA_015478945.1 Trachelipus rathkii
AGTTTTTTATCATATGTAAAAAGATAATCCGAATGGATGCGGTGAAATAGTTGTAGTTTAAAAATAGAACTTTTTATACAACAAATCGTGTTCTTGTTTTGAGTTAAAAATAAAATTGATATTACTACAATATCATTGTATTAAGCATGACATCGAAATGATAAATGTTTTAATACAATGGTTTGCGTGAATTTGGCTGGAGATGATTACGAAACTTGGCAAATCGCGATGAATTATATGTGAAAAAGGAATTATATTATCCAATTTCTCCATAAGTCAATCTTTGAATGATTACAACATTGTACGAAAACAGGAAACAAATGAATTTTAATACCAGGGCGCTTTTACGTACAAAGTTTATACATTTAAAGTATGGGGATCAGCGAATATCACGTGTACACAGATTACGCTGCCTTCAATTTTATCAAAGTTGTCTAGCTGGAAGAGGATACATAGGATTCTTTTATTAGTATTTAATTAATAAGGATTAAAATTTGCGAAATAAGTGCTGAAAATTTTAAGTGAAAAGCTTACACAAAGGCTGCTAACTTAAAAAGCAGCATTTTTAGGTAAAGCAAAAATTTTCTTATAAATATAGTTCTTCGTTTCTACAAACGTATAGTTATTAGACCTCATCTGGAATACGCTGCAATGTTTTGGAGTCCATACCTCAAGAAAAAAACCGCCACAACGGGATCTCGAGCCATGATAATTATGATTTTTACATTTCGTTAATGATACAATTAACGTGTCTGTGTACGGGGAAATTTAAGATGTTTTCAAAACACCTAAATATAATATTGACAAACAAACAATTTTCACCAATTTATATTTTTATCCAGGTGTTGCTTAATTCTTTTTAATACGATTTTCACAATGATTGTTAGACACGAAATAAATTCAGAAGTTAAACTGTTTACTCATAATACATATTTTAAACAATATTGTAAAGAATTTGTGTAGTTTACGATGGAATTAAGAATTGTTAATAGTTTTTTTTTATGGCAATACGTGAACAACTCGTATTAGATATGGAGATATATTTTCATATTAGAAAGCTCAAGAAAATAATATCTTAAGAGATTGATCTTTTATAGTTTCATTTTATATAAACGTTCGACTGTTTGCCGTATTAAGTTATATTATATTTAGCTATTAAACTAGATTTAGCTAAAAATTCATAAAACTAGAGTTAGTGTCTACATTTGAACTACTATTCAATTTATCCTCTTATATAAACCAAACCATTTAGAATTAGCGGTGAAACTAAGTATTAACTAGAGTTGTATAAAGTTAAGTGTATAAACTGTGGTTATTATAGTATTAAACTATAGTATTTAAATTACTATAACATAAGAATTATAAAACTTTAATTATAAATACTTGGATATACTGTGGATCACACTCGAGTATATTCAACGAGTGATGAAGAAGTAGAAATAGAACATCTGTAAAATCATAACAGACTACTGTTCTAATTATTATGATTATTATATATTCACAGATATATCTGTTTTATAAACAGGTGGTGAACATCATTATAATAAATAGATGGCCAGGTATATCCCACGAAACCAAAAACAATATTCTAAGATATATTTATATATATAAAAACAAAGGTCTAGTTCAAATGACTATAAATCAAAATATCTGTTTTAAGAGAGTGGAGACACATAGAGCACAATAAATAAGGTGCATTAAATACCCAATAACAAGAGGATATATTTTTACGCGAGGTGTTTTTTCCATTAGCGTTGTACGTGAACTGAAAATTGTGTCTTTGCTAGTCGATTTAGTAGTGATAGAACCAAATGTAAGGGCTAATTCACAATGGAGAGCCAGATATTTTTTCTTAACGATAAGATTAAGCAGCTTCTCCATATTTGTTTGCTTAGTTGTATGCCGCTGCGGATCATCATCATACCACACGACACTGCTCTTGAGGAATTTTGAAATAACGATCCCACATTTTAGTTTTGTTTTGGTTTTGGTTGTTGTTTGATATGAAGCTCTCGCGTACAACAGCTAGGAATTTAATATAATTATTATTCATGTTTATTATATGAGTATTATATACTATAGTAAGTAATCAAGATATAACCACTGTTATTTTATAGTGATATAATAATATATTAATATTTCTATCTTTATATTATTATATTATATATATATATATTCAGTTAATATATATATATATAAATTATTAAAACCAATCACTTCTACTCAATTTTCTTCACAACACGCTTCACAAATCATCATACATACATTTGATTTCCATTTCAGAAGCACTGCCCCCCTCATACTCCTCCCCACTCCGTGTTCCACCAATATTACGACCGAGATCAACCTGCTATATCTATAACTACCTACTATATATCCTCCCTATTTTAATCCTATCATACTCATGTTGTCCCGAGACAATTCATCAAAACCATTTAAATACAATAATTTAGTTCATTATAACTTTTCCTCCCCCACATCGTCCCAATGTATTGTTTCAGATGTAAAGTATGTTGTATCGACCACATCCTCCTCACAACTTCGTGAACGCCGGAAGACACTCCTTGATCTTTCCCCATCAATCCATCCTTCACTACAACGTCGACGCACCACTTTCCAACAAAATATCTAGCTAGATAGGTGATCTTGCCTTACAACACTCATATGACTTAATCTCCACTATATATTTGACACAGTTAAACCATTATCCCCCTTACTCTCTATGATTATAAGTGGTAATCTTACTGTCTTTCCTCAATCCCATCGTGTATGAGTTAAACCCTCCAGAACGGTCTATTTTTAACACAACTTAAAATCCCAAGTTCTATCATCACCACTCGCCTCCGTCTGATCATTCTCACCAGTAATTTCAATCTATAACCTGCAGATTTACCATTCTTTAACTTTTATCACTCATTTACTCCTCCTTACTAATTGACCTCATCCCCAAAATAAATATTCCGTTCTTGGAAGCGCGATCAACCCACAACAACCCACTCATCAATCTACTATCTATTACTAGCCAATGTTATTAGATTGTCGGTGTTCCCTCCACACCTTCCCCTCATCATCCATTTTATCAGTTATCAAAAAGCCTAATTCCCTATTTATTTTTCTAAGCATGAGATTTGCTCTTTATTTTCTGCATATCTTAACCTCTACGCGTCTTCGTCGTTCTATAAGAGCTTCCTGTTTCCCTTGTAAGTCCCCATTCATCCTACTCCGAAACTGTTCATTTACCTCTTTTTTTTCTGCCACGTATGTGAATTTTTTTTAGCATTCCTTTATTTTTCCTCCTAATATAATTCTACAACATCTTTCCAATTTGAAAACTTCATCATTAAGTTTTTAAGTTATAGTATAAACCGTTGCAACTTTAATTTACTTTTTAACTCGTCTAGTGTAGTGCTCAACCTCTTCATTTTCCAACACTCGCATTGTGTTAACTATTTCCCTTACTGTCCTAATTAGCACAATCCCACATACTTTATTCTGCACTTCTAACTACCGCTTCTCTTCAAGATACTGTGTTGCTGCCCCACAGGAGATTTGCGTTTAGATGTTCTTTCCTTCACATTCAGACTGCCTTACTTGCAACGATGCTCTTTAGATACTACTTTATTCCTTTTATTACGCTTTGGAGATATCATTATAAGCTAATCTTCATTCTTTTATTCTACAATATAACTTTCTCGACCTTATCCCTTTCTCTCTATCCAAGCCCCCATACTAACCTTAAGCTTTACATAAAACAAAATTAATGACCAGTTTTATAATATACCCATTCCTAACCCCAATGCTCGTGAATATAAACATCTCCAAACACAATACGTTCAACATCTTCTTATCAACAAACCCAAAAGCAATCATCTTTTACTTGTTCCAATCTTGCATAGTGTACACATTCTCTACCTACACCATAACTACTATAACGTTTCTCCATGCAATTACACTCTGTGTTTTAAAGAAAGCTCATTTACTCTACACACATTCCTTTATCCTCACAGAAATCAATCACCTTTATATACCATTCTCATTTCTCCCGACACCCGTCCCAAAGACCGCCACCTTTGCGGGGGTATGAGCCATTTCTATTCATTATTGCCTCAAGAACCTGATCGCCCATATCTATTTATAGCTTCATCCAACACAATACGATAATACTGTAAACTGCAACGTACTACACCCCCTATACTCGAAAACAGGACATCCATTACAGTATTTATCCCAGAAAATTCTCCACTCTCTTTCAATCATTTTTACCTCAGGGGGACTTATTATGTCACACCACACATACCTTGACCTTAAAAAATTTAAAATTTAACCTTAATTATAAAGCATGAGTACCTTCACACGAGTTTACAAAGTCTACCAATGCTCTATATTCCACAAATCACTCATAAGTTTCCAGACTTCTCTCGTCCCCTCTCATTCCTGTTCCACAACGGCACATACACAGTTTAACACCACACCACGTCATATGTTCCAATGTTTCCTTTCAGTCTTTGTGTTTCCACGCCCAGCCAAACAAATACTAAATTCGCATCTTTTCTAAAATACATCCTATCATACTCTCGTCTCCCCTGCAAACTATCTATTCCCCTGCACCCGATTTTTATTAATAGATAGTTACACACAATTGACGATAATTTAATTATGCATATGTTTTTTATATCAGCCAGAAAGGTAATAGCAAGTTTCGCTTTAACCGACAAAACACGACCTTTCTTTCGAGTATTGCAATTAGACCATTTTCTGGCAAAAGATAAGTGGTAGTGGGGAACCAACCCAACTATACCACGTCCAGTTTAGTCGCCTTTTACGACATCATGAATCGTACGTGATATGTGCATGTCAATATCTTTTCTCCCACACCTTGGGATATAATGGACTGGAGTGGGCAATATCTGTTAGGATGTTGGTTCATAGAGCAAAAGAGTGGGTGTGAGTTATATAAAGCATGAGTGTATTGGAATAATTGGAATTAATAAGTTGGTGTTTGTAGATGTTAGTATGAAAGGTATAGTGAGTGTGACGATATGAAATTCTGAAAAGATAAAGGCGAAATCATTAAGAACAGGTAGGATGGTCATGGGAGACCTATACAACACTTATAAAAGTACAAATAAATGGTGAGTTAATTTCATCGCTGCGAGTATTGCACGCTACTTCTACTTCTATAAATCAAATAGAGTTAACCATAATTACTTATTTGCATTAGGTCTTAAGAATCTGCCAAGACCAGATTCTAAATGAGTAACTTGTAAAGACCTTTGTATACCTTAAATCTGTAAGACAGAGTTCTTGGAAGGTAAAGTTAACCAAATTAGTCTAATTAGTGTTAGCCTTAAGGAGTTGTTAGACAATTGTACTTATAGAAACAACTTTAGAAGTATTTTCTTTGAGAGAGACCTCACAAGTTTGTTATATATATATATATATATAATATATTATATATATATATATATATTATAATATATATATATATATTATATATTTAATATATATATATTTAATATTAATAGATTATATATATATATATATATATATATATATATATATATATATATATATATTATTATTAATATATTAAGTAATTATAAATATATATAATATATATATTCATAAAATTAATATATATATATATTATAATATATTAAAAATATTAATATATAATATATATATATATATATATTAATATATAAATATAATATAATTAATATAAATTATTATAATATTAATTATATAAATAATATATATATATATTATTATATATATAATATATATATATATATTAATATATATATTAATATATATATAATATATATTATTATAATATCATTTTTTAAGCCTTTAGTAAAGAGCCACAATCCATATCTCAAAAATACATACAACAGCTACAGAGTATAAATAGGAATACATTGCTTGGAATGTGTTTCCCTTTTTTTTACGGAAAATGTTTAAAAAAAAAATTAAAAAATAAAAATAAAAATAAAATAAAATAAAAAATTATTAATAATATAATATAATTTAATATTATAATATATATATATATTATATATATATATATATATATATATATCTCAAAAAACTACAATAGCTACAAGCGAAAAGGAATACATTTTTGGAATCTCGTTATATAAATTTTATGTAGCATAGAGAGATAAAATGTAAAAAAAAAAAAAAAAAAAATATAAAATATTGTTATATAATATATTATAATGATAATATGAGTAGGGGTTTAAGAGGGTAACCTATTTATATGAAGGGATCACTCATTATTTCTTTATTATACATCCGTTTAAAATAAAAAATAGACTTACATATTTATATTTTGTCTTTATTTATTTTTAACTATAAAGAATACCCCAAGAGTATATATATACCGCAACCGAATGCAGGATGGTAGGTGTCTCTCGGTCACTCTCGGATGGAACTACGTATAGGTATCTAGGACTATATTCCTCCCCCTCCGAGGAGGTTTCCGGAAACCCCCGCTCTTTGGTATTTTGGGTGTCGCGGGTTGATGTTCTCCGCCCCTTTCCCATTACGGTAGGTATTGGAAATACAGTCCCCCTCATGTGTTCCCCGTCGGCCGAGCCCCCGAAATTGCCGTGTAAAATACCTTTACAAATAACTATTAATATAATATAAATACGTGTCCCCAGCACCCCCCCCAAAAAAATAAGCCAATTTTATGTTTAATTATTTTTTTTAATTTATTTTTTTTTTACATTTTTCCGAATACAAAAATTTTACAAGGATTCCAAAAATGTATTTCATCCTTGTAGACTTTTTGTAGTTTTCTGAGAGATATGGATTTTTTTTTTTTTTTTATTTTTTTTTTTTTTTATTTTTTTACAGTTCTCGGTAAAATTTTGCCAGGTTTCCAGCAATGTATTCCTTTTTTTTCCTATAGGTAGCTAAGTAGTTTTGAGATATGGATTGTAGCTCTTCTAGAGGCTTGGATACCGTTTATATCATATTAATATTAATATATAATTTATTAATATATATATAATTAATATATATATATTATAAATAATATATATTATAAGATATATTATATTAAATATATATATATTAATATATTATATAAGTAATATATATATAATAATATATTAATATATATATTAATATATAATATAATATATATATATTATATATACTATATATTATATATATATAAATTATATATTTAGGATTGTACCAGAACCAGAGATTTTTGGTTTCGGCCGGGGAATCGTAACATTTCCTGGAACCTTTCCAAAAGGTTCCGTTTCGGAAAACCGGAACTTATTGGCTTTCACGCGACAACCTTAATCAATATTCTACTCAAAAAAGTTTGTCTGATTAAACAGAGGTGGAGTCTTCTCTTAGCAAGTATCTTGATATCTTGTCATGTCCATATTGTGAGCTCTTAGTCCTGTAAGCCAAAATTTGGATAAGGCGGAATCAGTATAATTTATTATGTAAAATAGGGAATATACTATATAAAGTTCTACAGCTCTTCAAAAGAATTAAAAAATCTAGAAAATAATATATCACTCGAGCAAAAAATGGTAGATTTTTGCTCGAATTTGTAACGCGATATTGTCGATTGAGTTAGACCATTAGAGCTTTTGTCATTTGGTAGCTTACGAGTCGATAAGAATGCTTACTAGCTTTAGCAACGATTTCGTTGGCATAAACGAATGCGATTTCTCATAAAAGTAACTTTTGCTTACAAACAATTGGAATCAGCTGTTGTGATGGAGCACGTGGCTTTTAAAATAAACATGAAATAAAAAAAATAACAAAAATGGTCGTTATTACAAAATAACTGATCAACTATTATGATGGAGTTAGTTTATACATTTGGAAGAAATTAGATTTAAAACTAATTTTAAATTTAAATGAAAACATTAAATATAATTTAATTTGATTGATTTTTAAACTTTATTAATTGAGTAATATACATTATTTTCGTAAGAAAGTGTCTAAAATTTCGCCAAGCATCGAGGAAATAGCCAATCTTAACAGTAAATTAATGAAATTCCTTACGATTTGGGAAACATTTTTTCTACGATTTTTGCGCTAAGACTTTGATCAAAAATAACGTAATCGCTAAAAACTCGTAGCAATTTTCTTACGTTCGTAAAGCAACAAATTCAAAACACGTAAAATACGAGCTTTTAAATAACATTGAATAATTTCGGTCAGCATGTTTATTTAGAATTACCCGCTTATCTCTCTCTACTCTCTCTCTCTCTCTCTCTCTCTCTCTCTCTCTCTCTCTCTCTCTACTCTCTCTCTTTCATCTCATTCCACCTCTCTCTACTCTCTTACTACTCTCTCTCTCTCTCTCTTCTCTCCTTCTCTCTCTATCTCATCTCTTCTCTTCGCGTATTCCTCCAAGCTTACACGCTTTATGCTTAAATAAAAACTCTTAATAAAATATTATTTAACATTAAGAACAGAGCAAATTCGTTTCTTGTAATAAAACCTTTCGTGTGTTTAAACTTTAAGAAAAACTCTATATATATACTAATTTAGGGTATCTATATTAGTTCACGTAAAAATTAGTTTGAAAGCAAAACTTTTAGTTTTGAGTTTTGGAACAAAATTTGATGCAGATACCATATCAATATTTTTTTTTTTTTAATCAAGAAAAGACATTTGAAAAAAAAAGGAAAGTTCACGGGTTAAATACCGGCCGGAACCTGGACATTTTATAAAAAATTCTGAAGGATTTCCGGTACATTCCCAAAATACTTGTAATATTTATATAATATATATTAATATATATATATTATAATATAATATATATATATTATAATATACATATATCATATTAATATATATATATAATAATATATAAATATATATTTAATATTATATATTAATATATATATATCTATAATTTATATTAAATATAATAATTATATAATATATTAATATTATTATATTATATATATATAATTATAATATATATATATATATATTACTATATATATATAATATATATATATATATCTCAAGTAAGTCGGCTACGTAACCGAAAACATGGGGGGGCACTTCAAAATAATTAAAATTTGAATATTAATATTATTATAATATAATATATATATATTAATAATATTTATAATATATATTTAATATATATTATAATATAATAATATAATTAATATATATAATATATTAATATATAATATATAATATATACCAGAGGTGGGACCCCGCTCATTTAGGGGGTAGTCGCTAGAGCGCACCCCCGCACCTCGAGAAAACGTAGGCCGCTAGCGCTCCTCCTCCGCAACCTATTCAAGACCATCAAACCTCCGTCATTTATTCGCAAGTCCGCACTGTCCCGCACGTCTTCCCACTAATAATTGTGACTACTTCACAAAGTTTTTTAATATTAAATACTAATAATTAAGTATATATTATTCTAAATATATTATTATTATTTATAGATATTTATATGAATAAATTGAATGAATATTTACAGAAATCTTCAAAAATTTTCCTCTTCACCTCCCCTCCAATCTCATTATCAAAAGAACAAGAGATCCATTTTACCTTTCAAAAAGATTAGCTGCCTCAATAATTAAATAGACAGTTTTAAGGTTACTGATCTTCATTTTCCTCAAATATCCACAACCAGCTTAACTAAATTATTCGCTTCTACAGGCAGCAGAACATTTTGGTAGAGGTGTATTTTTATTATTATAAAATAGGTTCAAACAATAATTTCCTATTTGCTGAAAGGAAAATGTCCTTGGTGAAGATGGAGTGACTTGTTGTTAAGTCGCTTTCCTGCAGTATCCATTGCCTATTTTAAAGGTCCTCTACACTAAATCATTCTTGTCCTCCCTTCTGAATAACTTTTTGACACCCTGAGTCCACCCCATAAGATATGGTCTATTTCGCTTCAAAGATTTTAGTAGAATCTATGAAAATCCTCAGACGCCAGCCGGATGTCGATGTATATACTTAATGACTACGTATCAGTCTCGCTGATAGCCTATATATATATATATTATAATAATTAATTATATATATATATATAGTATATATATATATTAAGATATATATATATATATTATATATAATATATATATATATATATATATAATATATATACATATATATATAATAATTTTAATCAATTCTAGTGTAAAAACCCAAATATATTATAAATATAATTATATATATATATATAATATATATTATTATATATATATATAATATATATATATATATATATATATATATATATTATATATATATATATATATAATATATTATATATAATATATATTATAATATATAATATATAATATATATTTTATATAATATATATTATACAGAAGGTGGGGCATCGATTACTCCAAAAAAGTAGTTTTCCGTTTATTCGTTACTCCGTTACTGCGGAAAAAAGTATGTTCCGTTTATCAGTTATTCCGTTTCTTGAAAGGAAAAGTAACGATAAGCGTCGTTACTCCGTTACTCCGTAACTTTTAGCTTTTGACTATGACATTAATTATTGGTACCTTAGGTAATTTATTTGTGTTTTGTGATATTAAATTTTCATCATTAATCATTATTATTATTCTATAGATAAAAAATAATATACACCTCATGTAAGACCCTAGCTTACTCAAGACTTAGTCCCTTTTACATCCACCAACGATTTAATTGCACCAGCCACCTTTCTGCCCTTCACAACTTTCCTACACTACACTCTGCATCAACTGTTCCCTTTTCAATCCAACATATATACTAAATAATTTAATAACTCAAGGATCACTTGTTCCAGCTACTCAATCTAACATAACTTCACACTAGGACTGTCCTCACTACAATTTATTCTTCATCTCCCTTATTTTCTCAATCTATTTTAGTTATCATGTAAAAGATTTGATCATAGTCATCCTACTACACTTCTAAAACGACCATTGTTTCTTCACTAATCAAGTCCCTCAGTCACTCGATCGCACATCTTTCTAGGGCCAATATTAATTAAATTAACCAGTATATATCTATTCCCTTACAGCACTTAGTTAAAACTATATTCCAAACATATAATTCTTACAGTCTACCCTTATATCAAGGGTACTATTTAACTGCTCTCTCCCAAATCCTCAGAACACCCATTACCCCTCCATAGAACGCTTTAGTTTACAACCAAACTTCCAAATTTAATCAATCATTCCATCTCGCCATCTCATTAATTTGTATACATTTTCAACGGTAATTTCATCTTATATCCTGTATATTTACCATTCTTTAACTTCTCGCTCCTACCCATTACCTCCTCACTAATGACCTCATCTCCATTGTCCCTTTCCTTCTTTGCACCATCAAAACCCACACACATTCACTTATCACCTCTTCATTACTGCCAATGTTATACAGATTTTTCGAAGTGTTCCCACCATATACATACATACATATATAACATACATAATTAATTTCAGAAGCTTACCACCAACACCATATATCAATAACACCCTTCCCAAAGAGCTTCCCAATTAAATAAAATCATACGAGCCTGTTTGAATATAAAAAAAAAAAAAAAAAAAAAAAAAAAAATTTTCTTCTTCTCCTCATTTTCATCAATCATTGATTTTTCAATGTTTAAAGATATTGATCCACCACATCCTCTACCATCTTCTATAACCGCACCTTTCAGTCATTTCGACGCACGCTATTCTATCAAAATTACCAGTAGGATATATATCTTCCCTTTATTACACTCAATAAAACTAATTTTCCAATATAATTCTTACCAGTTACCCTTTATCCACTTACCTTTATCTAAGGGTACTATTACTCTCTTCTCTCAATCCCTTCGAAACTCATACCCTACCTATAAACGTATTATGGTTACACAAACTTTCACAAAATCCAACTCAATCACCATCTCGTCCTCCAATTTGATTATTTTCACCTGGTAATATCATCTTAATACCTGCAAGATTTACCATTTTCTTCGACTTTCTCGCTCTACCCAGTACCTTCTCCTCCTTAACTAATGGACTCTCAATCTCCCAATAAATAACCTATTCCATTCTTGCATCATCAACCATAAACACATTCACTATCACCTTTTCATTATCTGACCATAATTTATATTTATCAAGAATTTCCTAGAAAGTTTATGTTCCCACCAACATCTATCTAGTCACATTTCATTTCATCTAAGTTACCGAAAAGCCACCATCCTTAATTTCAATACAATCATATATTGCATTCAAATATTCATGGATTATTCAATCTTGTATTAGAATGAATCTATCTCCGATGTAATGTTCAAACGCAACAACGTATTGGTAGTAGGCCCTATATGATGTTTTTAATGTAACGTTCATCTAAGTGACCACCACTAATAACGTTAAAGTTCTGTAGGTGGCGTCAAACAAAATGCCACCCCACACGAATACTGATTTTCATCCGTATAATGTGTGCTGCAGCGAATGTTATGTTGCATATCTCTCATTTGGTTGTCAATACAACAATACAATACAACTATGACGTCGATCTGAGCAATAAAAGCAAAATCTAGATTCGTCTTTGAATCTGACTTTCGCCCAGTCAACAATATGCCAGTTGACAATCTGGATCTGCAAACGTCCCTTGGCACGGATAGTCATGAGTCGGTTGAAGGTCCTCCAGTGTGATATTATTATTCAGTAAGTCGCGGTCTAATGGCATCCCGTACTTGCACACCCTGGTCCTATTACCATCTTCAAATGTATTTGTAGGTTTCTTGAAGTGGTAAAGCAGTCCCAAACTTGATCCCCTAGCATTTATGAAGCTGTTTTCTACTGCGTTCGTTGCCCGTGACCGTGACCTACCCTGTCCATGTCCTCTGATAGGTATGGTCGTTTGTCTCTCTACCAAGTCGAATAACTAGAAATGGTTTTATGTGATACAATAAACATTTTCTGGAGTTCACGGAGTTTATATCCTTCACCTAGTAAAGTTATAATTTGAACACATTCATTGTTTAATTACGAATATCACATAACTTTTAATGAGATAAAGACTACTATTTACCTTCCTGCATGAATACCTCATGGAACAATTTCGCGGCTTGAACTAGTAATTATAGAGACTCAATACTTTTCTTGGTTAGCCATTTCTCGAGTCTTGCTTTAATGACAGCAAGTCTTCCTGCAATTCTAATAATTTGTGCATTGTTATATTTATATTACAATTATGTCGAAGTTAACCTTTTAATTTTCGGAATACAATCATATATATATATATATATATATATATATATATATATATATATATATATATATATATATATATATATATATATATATATATATATATATATATATATATATATATATATATATATATATATATATATATATATATATATATATATATGGGGTTGGAAAAAAACAATGTTTTTTTTTTAAAAAAAAAACCAAAAACCATTATTTTTTTTTTTTAAATAAACCAATGGTTTTTTTTTTTTTTTTGGGGTTTTATGCTATTTTGATGGTTTTAATGTGGTTTTTATTGGTTTTAATAGATTTTAAAGGCAAATATCACTACTGGAAACTGTTATACACATGTGCTAACACATATTTTAAAATTCCTTAATAAATTTCTTTAGATTCTTAAATTTCAAATTTTCTTGATAACTGTAAACTGGTATAAAATTATTATTTTTTGAGTTTTACATAAACTTAAAGTAAAAAATAAGAGGGTATATTATAATATATAAACTCTATCTGAAAAAAAGGTTATACTTTATTATTTCACCAAAAAAAAAAAAAAGTTTATTCAAATTAACCTATAATGATATACTAATGAATTCTTATTTACCTTTATATTTGAATACTAGGAATATATATATATATATATATATATATATATATATATATATATATATATATATATATATATATATATATATATATATATATATATATATATATATATATATATATAGAGAGAGAGAGAGAGAGAGAGAGAGAGAGAGAGAGAGATTCATCATTAAAAGTCAAAACTGAAATTATCATTAAGAATTTTATACAAAAAACTAATTTCCCTGCTTTAGCTGTTCCCAACCTATTTCTAATGTTGCTGTGCACAAGTCCAAAAGTTGAAAATACCCTTTCAACATTAGCAGTTGATGAAGTTGCTGACAATATGCTTATTATTTTATATATGACCTTCTCATCTAATTTTTCTTTGAGAGATCTGTACCAAGATGAAGGAGTCACTGCTGACAACAGAGACTCATCAAATAGGTAACTTTTATGAAATGGAGGAGAATTTGCTCTTAATTTTATTCCATAAGTTCCACTGCTTTTGAATACTCATCCTTTGGAAGTACTGTGGTCTGATATCTTGGGTTAAAAATATATGCCAATAAGTGAGCTTCTGTTACTGCCTGATACCTCCTTTTTACTTTTGTTTTAAATCTTGTCTGTTGAGTGGTGGATTAAGCTGTTCTAGCTCCATATTCATATTTTTCCAAACATAAACATCATCACTTAGTTTACAGTCATTGCCTTCTAGCTTGGTGGCCACACAAATCTTTTGAAATGTGGCATCGATGGGTAGAAAATGAAATCCTCAAGAGCTCGAAACAAGAATCATGTTTTAAACATGTTAAATATATAAATATATATATATATATATATATATATATATATATATATATATATATATACTATATATATATATATATATATATATATATATATATATATATATATATATATACTATATATATATATATATATATATATATATATCCAAAAAAATATAATTTTTTAAAAATATATATATATAAAAATATATATATATATATATATATATATATATATATATATATATATATATATATATATATATATATAATATAATAATAATAATATATATATATATATATATATATGTAATATATATATACTATATATATATATATATAATAATAATATATATATAATATAATAATATATATATATATATTCTTTCTTAATA
>JABUQX010088270.1:47500-58557 GCA_015478945.1 Trachelipus rathkii
GTCTCTTCTCGTCTTTCCAATCACTGTCCTCAACACATTCATCTCCGCTGTTTGAATTCTACTCTCCTCTCTCCCTGTCATGCTCCATGTCTCTACCCCAAACAACAGTATTGGTGTCAACACTCCCTCGTATATTGCTCTCTTCCCCTCTTTGTTCATATATTTATCTTTCAAGATGGGGTATACTGCTCTTACAGTCCTGCCATACTGCTCAATCCTACTCGTAATTTCCTTTGCACCCCCTTCTCTTCCAAGTGCTTCCTAAATATTTATATCTATATTTTTAACCTCTCTACCGTCTACCTCCACTATCAACTCCTCCTACTCCTCCTTCTCCCTGCTTACTACCATTATTTCTGTTTTCTCCACATTCATATTCAATCCTGTTTCTCTCAACTTTTCTGCAAAACACAGCACCATTTGCTTCAACCTCTCACCATCTCCACTCCAACACGCCAAATCATCTGCATATACCATGATGTCCCCGTCAATCTCTTCTAAACTCTCTTTTACACCTCTTATGACTGTGTCCAAATACGCTATAAACAGTATCGGCGACAGCACACTACCCTGCCTTAATCTAGTTTTTGCCTCAAACTATTCCTCGTTTTTATATCATGTTCTTACCTTACTTATGCTATTCACGTATGTACTTCTTACTGCCTTTATCATTCTTTAAATCTTCTCCGGAACTCTCCACAGCTTCTCTCTGGGTACAGAATCAAATGCTTTCTTCAAGTCTATGAAGGCGATATATGCCTTCTTATTGTATTCCCATGTCTTTTCCTGTATCATTCTTAATGCAAACATTAAATCTGTAGTAATTCTACCACCTCTGTACCCATACTGCTCTTCACCCAATCTTGGCTCTATTTTGATCTTAATTTTCTTTCTAATATTCTTTCATATAACTTCGCCATGTGATCCATTAGAGAGATTCCTATATAATTTTTACAATTTCCTGCGTTCCCATTACCTTTATAAATGGGAACTATTATTGACCTTCCCCAACCTTCCGGCACTCTACTCTCCACCCAACACCTGTTCAGAAATCTCAGCATCAAGGCTTTCAGCAACTCAATATTTATCCCATCCTCACCAGGAGTTTTTCCGTTCTTCATTTTCCTTAACGCCTCCTCAAATTCCTCCTCCGTTATTACCTCCTCCTCTTCTCCTTATACGTTTCTCTCCTCCTCCTCTCTCTCCCCTTCCTCTTCCGACTGCACTTCCACATTCAACAACTCATCAAAGTACTCTATCCACCTTTTGTTTTTTCCTCCGGGCTTACCAATGTTTCTCCATTTTTGTCTTTGATATTACATACTCTACTCTTCGCTCGTCTATGCGTTCTTGCCAATCTAAAAATTTTCTTCTTGCTTTCCTTCATATCATCCATCAGTTCCTTTGCTAGCTTCTAAGCCACCTCCTCCTTTGCCCTCCCCTTCACTCTCTCCGCTTCATTTCTTGCTTCCACGTACACGGCTCTAGATTATATATATATATATATATATATATATATACTCTATATATAATTACCATATATATATATATATATATATATATATATATATATATATATATATATATATATATATATATGTGCCAGCTGTTTTAGTTAGACACTAGGAATATAAAAGATGATTATTACTTCTTATTTTTATTTTCTTAAACTAGTTAATTCAATGGTTTCACAAGCAATTGTCAAAGATTTTATGATAAAATACAGTACAATTTCAGGAATAATCGTCAAGGTAATGGAGACAGGTTAATCAATTTATAATTAGCTGGCTTTATACTGCGCCAAGGCTTTCTTAATTACCCCTTCTATAACATAGGGCTTTGATTAATTAATATTGTCACTCACGAATTACAGTAAAAGTTCACAAATAAAATCAGTATATTAAGGAATATTTTAATATAAATTGAAGGTGCCGGCCTTAACGTGCCGGCCGGCACCCTCTCACGTGCTTTCTCTTCTATAACCCCAGACAGACTGCCCCTTATTCCCAAGATTCTTTAACCCTCAGGAATTTTCCTAGGCATCGCTTTTGCGATTGGCCTTCCACAAGATTTGAAATCTAAAATATAAGTTCGTTACAGATTTTTTTCCCCCAACAACATGACTTAGAATAGAGCGTGAGATTTCTATCCTTACAATGGTGGTATACATAATTATTATAGTAAGGGGGGTGTAGCCTCCCTATGGCCCCCTTACACGTTTTTTTTTTTTTTTAAACTATATTTCATATAATATTTTTACTCAAAATTATTATTATTATTTTTTTTCATATTGTGTGTGTGTGTGTGTGTGTGTGTGTGTGTGTATTTATTATTTTTGTTTATATATATATAATTACAATAATCATCAATTAAAATAATTGTATACTAATATTAATTAATTGTCAACTCTCATTTCAGTTTGTTTCAACATTTATTTATTTTTATTTATTTATTTTTTTTCACTTATTATAAAATTTTCAAAATTATTATTATTTATTTATTTATTTATTTTTTTTATTATTAAGTATCGTGACGTCATAGTTTATTTACGCATTTCTTCCGAGATTTTCCCTCCTCCTCTCTTCATTTTTGAATAAAAGCAGTTTGAATTTTTTTTTCTTTGTTTCGTTTCATAAAACTAACGTTTTACTTTTTAGAACCAGAATTATTAATTCAAAGATTGATCTCATTTCCCAATTCAGAAGTGGAGAGCGAAGTCCACGGATAGAAATTCGAGAATTCTTTCACATTTCAGAATTCACGTCGTTTGTTCGAACAAGAAACAAATGATTTCCTCTCTCTCCTAATTTAACAACCCTCATTTAAATAAAATACCCGGGCAAGAAAATTTATTATTATTATTATTATTATTATTTTTTTTTATTACCATTTACCATTATTTTTTTTGTCATCGCTCTTTTGGCGGGATACATTCAAACCCGATAATAATTTTTATTTAAAATTTAAATTGTATCATCAAGATCAAAGAGGAATAAATATTCATTATCCTATCCGAAACAAAAATCAACGTAAAATCCTTTCTTAAATACGAAAAATTCACACATATATAATTTCATTCTTTTTACTAAAAGACACTATTTTCTTTCATTTAATATACCTGTAATTAATAAAGTAATTATCATAAAGAAGGAAAATCTATCTAACAAAATTAAAATTCATTTCGACAAAATAACGTGCTCCGAGACAAAACATTTTTTTACTGACGCAAAGCTAACTTTCTTTTCCTTATTATTATTATTATTATTATTATTATTATTATTATTATTATTATTATTATTATTATTATTATTATTATTATTATTATTCACTGTAATTAATTAATTTACACACACAATAATTCTATACACTTTTTTTCAAAATTTTGTTGTTTTCTTCCTTTCTTTTTTCTAACGTAATTTTGACCATGTGTTTTGAGTATCGGTTCTCCGCCGTTTGTCTGGTGCAGTCAAGTTGGGGGTGAGTGGGGGAATTTTGAAGTCCCTCTTCCCCACTTTTTCCATTTGTTTCGAAATGCGATTTTCTCCATTTTAGGCTTAAGATTCCCGATTCTTCTTCCACTCTTGTTTGACTCTGAATTTTTTATTTTGTTGTCTTCTTTCTCGATTACCAGTTTTCCCTTGCACTGATTTTTTTCTTTTTTAAGCATTTTTTAAATTTTTTTATTTTCACATTATCTGACTCACTTATTAAGGCATTATTGGGTTTTAATAATATTCGGTTAGTCTGGGGTCTACCCGCTGTGCTAACCTTTGAAGAGTTAAGGCTACAGTGGTAATAAAAAGAGTGATTACTTCTTATTTTTATTTTTAAGATTAATTAAATCAAATAGTAAATAATGGCATCAATGTTTAAAAACAATTAATAATGCAATCAATCCATTAGTTAACACAATAGGCCAGTTTCACAGTCATTGATAAGATTGGTGAAAGTTAATACAATAAATTTCTACGATCAAACACAATTTTCCGGCCTTTTAACAAGCCGATGCTTTAACACATCCTCTCTTCTTATAACGTGAGGTCTTAACTGACTTCTCCTTCCCTCGAATGCCAGGCATTTCTCGGGCAGCATTCACAGTGACTCACTTTTACGACAATGGTGCCATACAGAAGAGTCATCGAATATTTTTCTTACATAATGAAATAATAATTAAAATTTAACATACAGAGAACCCCTTTTTTGAGTGATGTTACAGGTGTATATAGCCGTGTACAAAGCTATTATGAGAGGTGTACAGGATTATCGTGAGGGCAAGAAATCTTGCCCTCACATATATATATATATATATATATATATATATATATATATATATATATATATATATATATATATATATATATATATATACTCTTTCTCTCTACATATATATATATATATATATATATATATATTCAAAGATATTTGTGCAATAAACGCAACAATTATTTGTATATTTCAAATGGTCTTAAGTGGTTTGAAACCTTACCCTTGAGATGGTACTCCAGAGTGTTACCTCGAGACCATGATTGGCTAATTTTACCTCTGAAAGCTTAGCTTCCCAAGAGGAGCAAAGGGTGTTTTGGACACCTAACCTCCGACGGGCCTCCCCCGCCAACACTCGGGTCAGGGGCAACACTGGGTAATTTTTAACCGGAATTATTAGATATTCAAAGATATTTGTGCAATAAACGCAACAATTATTGTATATTTTCAATGGTCCTAAGTGGGTTTGAACGCTTACCCTTGAGATGGTACTCCAGAGTGTTACCGACCACGATTGGGTAAAAGGAAACCATCATTTACCTCTGAAAGCTTAGCTTCCAAAGAGGAGCAGCGTGTCTTGGACACCTAACCTCCGACGGGCCTCCCCGCCAACACTCGGGTCAGGGGCAACACTGGGTAATTTTTAACCGGACATTATTAGGTATTCAAAGATATTTGTGCAATAAACGCAACAATTATTTGTATATTTCAAATGGTCCTAAGTGGGTTTGAACCCTTGCCCTTGAGATGGTACTCCAGAGTGTTACCTCGAGACCACGATTGGCTAAAAGGAAACCCATCATTTTACCTCTGAAAGCTTAGCTTCCAGAGGTAAAATCATGGGTTGGGGAAGGTCAATAATAGTTCCCATTTATAAAGGTAATGGGAACGCAGGAAATTGTAAAAATTATATAGGAATCTCTCTAATGGATCACATGGCGAAGTTATATGAAAGAATATTAGAAAGAAAATTAAGATCAAAATAGAGCCAAGATTGGGTGAAGAGCAGTATGGGTACAGGAGTTGGTAGAAGTACTACAGATTTAATGTTTGCATTAAGAATGATACAGGAAAGACATGGGAATACAATAAGAAGGCATATATCGCCTTCATAGACTTGAAGAAAGCATTTGATTCTGTACCCAGAGAGAAGCTGTGGAGAGTTCCGGAGAGGGATTATGAAGTTGGAGGCAGACTGTTAAAGGTAGTAAGAAGTATATACGTGAATAGCATAAGTAAGGTAAGAACATGATATAAAAACGAGGAATAGTTTGAGGCAAAAACTAGATTAAGGCAGGGTAGTGTGCTGTCGCCGATACTGTTTATAGCGTATTTGGACACAGTCATAAGAGGTGTAAAAGAGAGTTTAGAAGAGATTGACGGGGACATCATGGTATATGCAGATGGCTAAAAGGAAACCCATTATTTTACCTCTGAAAGCTTAGCTTCCCAAGAGGTAAAATGATGGGTTTCCTTTTAGCCAATCGTGGTCTCGAGGTAACACTCTGGAGTACCATCTCAAGGGTAAGGATTCAAACCCACTTAGGACCATTTGAAATATACAAATAATTGTTGCGTTTATTGCACAAATATCTTTGAATATCTAATAATGTTCGGTTAAAAATTACCCAGTGTTGCCCCTGACCCGAGTGTTGGCGGGGAGGCCCGTCGGAGGTTAGGTGTCCAAGACACGCCTTCGCTCCTCTTGGGAAGCTAAGCTTTCAGAGGTAAAATGATGGGTTTCCTTTTAGCCAATCGTGGTCTCGAGGTAACACTCTGGAGTACCATCTCAAGGGTAAGGGTTCAAACTCACTTAGGACCATTTGAAATATACAAATAATTGTTGCGTTTATTGCACAAATATCTTTGAATATCTAATAATGTTCGGTTAAAAATTACCCAGTGTTGCCCCTGACCCGAGTGTTGGCGGGGAGGCCCGTCGGAGGTTAGGTGTCCAAGACACGCCTTCGCTCCTCTTGGGAAGCTAAGCTTTCAGAGGTAAAAATAAAATTGAAAAAACCTAAGTGGGCAAAATAGTGGGTTTTTTCAAGTGGATTTTTTTGAAAAAATATTTGAAATTTATATATATATATATATATATATATATATATATATATATATATATATATATATATATATATATATATATATATATATATATATATATATATATATATATATCGAAATTCAAAATTACAATTATTCCCATAAACTCCCATGATAAAGATGACAAATAATATTTATTTTATATGTATCTAATCAAATGTAGGAAACATCCTCATTTTCAAAAGAGGATGCGGATGTGGATGCGAGGATGCGGATGTGCCGTTAAGTGAGGATGCGGATGTGGATGTCAATTTAGGTGCGGATGTTCCGCAAATGCGGATGCGGATGTCATGTCCATCACTAATATATATATATATATATATATATATATATATATATATATATATATATATATATATATATATATATATATATATATATATATATATATATATATATATTAGTGATGGAACGATTAATCGGAATCGGCATCGGAATCGGAGGAATCGGCTGTTTTTCAGGAATCGGAATCTTAAAGTAGATGAGGATGCGGATGCGGATGTTTACTCTTTGAAGTTTGAATTCCAAAAAATTATATATATATATATATATATATATATATATATATATATATATATATATATATATATATATATATATATCTTATATGCTATGTATATATATATATATATATATGTATGTATATATAGATGTAAATCCTGCAATTAAACCGCAGTTCAATTTGTATAGATAAAAATAACTCCTTGAGTGAATCTTCACTTACCAGGATTAGATCCGGGCCCTCGCGAATGGTATGCCAAGCGTGTTACCACTCAACCACGACAAACGCTAAAAGATACGCGACTTAAACCTATGAAAGGTTCTCTATTCAATAGGAATAAGGACCGCCTATGTCAGGACAGATACCTCAGCCACGCATCTCCGCTTGCACTCGGGTCAAAGGTAACACAGGACCCATGTAAGGAGACCACTCTAGATCGGAGTATAATTTGTATAGATGTAAATACTGCAATTAAACCGCAGTTCAATTTGTATAGATAAAATAACTCCTTGAGTGAATCTTCACTTACCAGGATTAGAGCACTCTTTCATAGGTTTAAGTCGCGTATCTTTTTAGCTTGTCGTGGTTGAGTGGTAACACGCTTGACATACCGTTCGCGAGGGCCCGGGATCTAATCCTGGTAAGTGAAGATTCACTCAAGGAGTTATTTTATCTATATATATATATATATATATATATATATATATATATATATATATATATATATATATATATATATATATATATATATATATATAATATATATATATATATATATAAGGTTGAGAAAAGGTTGAGAATGTAGTAGAGCCAAGGCTGGGGGAAGAACAGCACTGATATAGAAAGAACAGAACTCGACGGATCTCTTGTTCGCTCTGAGAATTTACGTTGGAAAAGATATGGGAATTTAACAAACGAGCATATATAGCTTTCATAGATCTGAAGAAAGCTTTCGATTCAGTGCCCAGAGAGAGACTGTGGAGAGTGTTGGAGAGAGAGTATGCAGTGGGTAGAAAGTTGAGAGGAGCTCTGCAGAGTTTGTTCAGGAATAGTAAATGTAATGTAAGAACAGAATTTGAGAATAAGGAATGGTTCGAGGTGAGAACAGGGGTTAAACAAGGAAGCGTGTTGTCACCAATTTTGTTTGTATCGTATCTGGATGTACTGATAAAGAATGTGAGAGAAGATATCGGAGATTTAGACCGTGATATTTTGGCTTATGCGGATGACTTGGCGTGCTGGAGCGAAGAGGGAGACAGGTTGAGAGAGGTAGTGATAAGTTTTGCCAACAGGCTGAGAGAGGAGCCGGTAAATATAAACACAGAAAGACGGAGATCATGGTGGTCAGTAGAGAAGAGGAGGGAGAGAGTTGAGAATAGAGGTGGAGGGGACTGAGATAAAGATTGTGAAGAAATGTAAGTATTTGGGTGGAGTATTTGGAAGAGAGAGAGGAAATGTACAAGAGATCACAAATAGGATAGCTCAGTATGGGGAAGCAGTAAGAGCAGTGTATCCCATACTGAAAGATAGACAAATGAGTGTGGAGGTGAAAAGGTTGATATTTGAAGGTGTGTTAACACCGATTTTACTATATGGAGCAGAGACATGGAGTACGACCACAAAAGAGGATAGTAGAATACAGTCGGCGGAGATGTACGTTTTGAGAGCGATAATGGGAAAGACTAGAAGAGACAGACAGAGAAACGAAAGAATAAGAGAAGAGGTTGGAATGAAGGCTATATTGAATAAGATGAATGCAGCCAGATGGGATGGGAGTGGAGACCGGAAGAAACGAGACCAATAGGAAGACCTAGGAAGAGATGGGAAAGCTCGGTGGAGGACTCATTGAGAAGACATGGATTGCCGTCGATGCAGGAGCTGAGGGAAGATGGAGTTTTGGAGGATAGAGGAAGATTCAGAAGAGTGCTGGCCCCGCTGACAGGGCCTTGACCCTTCCTGGGAGCGGTTGTAAGTTATTAAAAATATATATATATATATATATATATATATATATATATATATATATATATATATATATATATATATATATATATATATATATATATATATTTACTATATATATATATGATGGACATGACATGACATGATTTTATATATATATATATATATATATATATATATATATATATATATATATATATATATATATATATATATATGTGAGATGATAATATTGTAAAATATATATATATATATATATATATATATATATATTAGTGATGGACATGACATGACATGATTATATATATATATATATATATATATATATATATATATATATATATAAAATATATATAATAATATTTTTACTATATACAAATATATATAAATATTTATATATATACTGTATATATATATATATATATATATATATATATATATATATATATAAAAAAAAATAAATATATATATATATATATAACAATCTATATATATATATATATATATATATATATATATATATATATATCTTATAACTATGCTAATATATATATACAGAAATCGAAATTCAAAATTACAATTATTCCAATAAACTCCCAATGATAGTGCCAAAATAATATTTATTTTATATGCATTTAATCAAAATCAAATGTAGAAAACATCCTCAACATCCTCATTTTTCAAAAGTGGATGCGGATGTGCCGTTAAGTGAGGATGCGGATGCGGATGTCAATTTAGGTGCGGATGTTCCGCAAATGCAGATGCGGATGCGGATGTCATGTCCATCACTTATATATATATATATATATATATATATATATATATATATATATATATATATATATATATATATATATATATATATATATATATATATATATATATAAATATATATATATATATATATATATATATATATATATATATATATATATATATATATATATATATATATATATATATATATATATATATATAAATATATATATATATATATATATATATATATATAACTACTTTCTTATATATATATATATATATATATATATATATATATACTCTATATATAATATATATATATATATATATATATATATGCTCTCAGTATGATAATATCCAGTTTTCCTGAATGGGCAATTAACTATTGAATATATATATATATATATATATATATATATATATATATATATATATATATATATATATATATATATATATATATATATATATATATATATATTTATTTATATATATTTTTTTACACTGTACTTATATATATATACAAATAAATATATATTCAAACATAAAACTATATATATATATATATATATATATATATATATACATATATATATAACTTAATATATATATATATATATATATATATATAACTATATATATATATATATATATCCTGAATGGGCTATATATAATATTGATATATATATATATATATATATATATATAACCGATCCCAACCGATGTTCTTTTAAACTCGTATGAAATATTTGATATAAGAGAAAAAACGTTTAAAAAAAATTTAAAAAAATAAATAACCCTGTAAAACGTTATAAAATTACCAAATTAATAATAATAATTAATTATAATACAGATGAATTAATTAGTACAGATTAATTAATAATACAGATGAATATTTTTTTATTATTCTTTATAGGGCTATGAGGTTGAAGAAATATTTTATTTTTTCCCACCACTCATGGGATTGGGTACAAGGGTTGTCGGAGCCTCTGTACCTTAGGATGCCATGTACAGTATATATCTGTATCTTAAAAATCGGTATTTTCTATTTTATGTGTTGTAAATGACTTTTTTTTAGCATTTTCCTTATTTGCAGCTCATTTCAAACATTTAATGAAAGTTTCATCAAAATCGACAAGATATATAGCTATATATATATATATATATATATATATATATATATATATATATATATATATATATATATATATATATATATATATATATATATATATATATATATATATATATATATATATATATATATAGTGCGTATGGACCAGATGAAAATGCGGCGACTATAATGATGGGAGATTTTAATGCAAGAGTGGGAAGAGAGAGGGAAGGAGTGGAAGAGTTCATTGGACCTTTTGGAGAGGAAGTTAGAAATTTGGAAGGCGAGAGATTGATAGATATGTGTGTTAGGAACAACCTTAAAATAATGAATGGCTTTTTCAAACATAGA
>JABUQX010088271.1:0-5000 GCA_015478945.1 Trachelipus rathkii
AGCCTCTCTCTCTCTCTCTCTCTCTCTCTCTTCTCTCTTCTCTCTCTCTCTCTCTCTCTCTCTCTCTCTCTCTCTCTCTCTCTCTCTTCTCTCTCTCTCTTCCCCTCTCCTCTCTCCTCTCTCTCTCTCTCTCTCTCTCCTTCCTCTTCTTCCTCCTCTCTCTCTCTCTCTCTCTCTTCTCTCTCTCTCTCTTCTTCTCTCTCTCTCTCTCTCTTCTCTCTCTCTCTCTCTCTCTCTTTCTTTCTCTCTCTCTCTCTCTCTCTTTCCTCAAAGAAATCTCCTTCTCTCTTCTTCTTTTTCAAACATAGTAATACACAAGCACACATAAGGTTATATTATATTAGGTATAATAATAGATATATATTATATATATATATATATAGTATATAGATATATAAATAAATATATATATATATATAGGTATATATATATATACATAGATATATATATATAAATAATAACATTGTAAGAGTACATTTATCGATTAAAGAGAAGTAATATAATAATATAAATGAATGAATAAATAAAACAAAGCACTAACGAAGGTATATAATAGAGCGTGAAAAAAATGTAAGAAAAAGAGTTATATATATATATATATATAGAGAGTATATATATACATATATATATATATATATATATATATATATATATAAACAGTTACTGAGAATGTGTGTGCGTGCTTGTGTGCGCTCGGGCTCGACCTTCCGAGGAGAATTCTTAAGATTATTCCTCATAGAAGTTTAGTGTTAAAGTGTCAACCTTATCTATAATGACAGACAAACGACCTTTGTGCTTTCAGTCGAGACATATTTAATACGATACAGTGCCTCAAAACAAGTGTGTCATCTAAACAAAGAGGGTCAGAGGTCAGCAGTGCCTTTCTCAGGCTTCTTATTTTCTTATCCCATTTGACCCCCTTCCCCTCCCAACATTTTTTTATTTAATAAATTTCCGTTATTTTCTATATGATACTCTATTTATTTTTTGAGATTGTTTCTGGCCATATTAATATCTTCATATAAGAGTTATATATATATATATATATATATATATATATATAGTTATATAAGTATATATATATATATATATGAGCAGCAAAGAATATATATATAAGGTATATATATATATATAAGTATATATATATATATTTATATAGCAAAGATATGGGTTGAGCAGCAGAGTATAGTATAGTTAGCATATAGTAGTATAGTTGTGGTGAAGGCATGTATAATGAGAGGAGAAATGTATATTAGTAGATATGTGAGGAAGTAAAGTAGCATATATATATATATAGCATATATATATATATATATATATATAGTATATATATATATATAGTTTATAGTAGGCATATATATATATATATATATATATATATATATAGTATATATATAGTATATATATATATATATATATATATATATAGATTTTTTCTGTATATTTTTTATATATATTATATATATATATATATATATATATATATATATATTTGAATTTAAGAATTCTAAATTATTTATTTTTATTTACAATTTATCTATCATTCGTGATTTTATCTTCTGTTTATATCTATCTATCTATCTATCTATCTATCTATCTATCTATCTATCTATCTATCTATCTATCTATCTATCTATCTATCTATCTATCTATCTATCTATCTATCTATCTACAAAATCTTCATATTTCCTTTCCATCTTCCTTCAATAACTTATTGAATTACACTACCAAATATTTCATATGGCATTTTTTTCCAATCCTCTTTCGACGTTTTCTTCCTACTCATCTTCTGACGTGAAATTCTAGAAGAAAAATCCGAGTAATATCGCTGTAAACACATGTCAAGAGATCTTCGATTTTCTCCTTCTGATCATCATATAAATTTTATTATTTTTATTAATATTACTTTAAAAAAAAGTGATGAAGAAATATTAAATTTGATTGGTTGGTAATAAATTATAATAATGACTTTCGCCTAGATTCTAGATATTATTTCAATACAAGGAAATTATTATGATTAGTATAAAAAATGAGAAAATTTTATTATTTTTTAAAATAATAAAAACAAATTTACTACTACTACTACTACACATACTACTACATTACTACACACATTACTACTACTACTACTACTACTTATTATTATTAACAATATTAATAATAATAATAATAATAATGACAACCTTGTTATTATTACACACACACGACACACACACACACACACACACACAATACAATACATAATGGCTGGTCAATACTGGCACAATACAATCATAATGGCACAATACAATGGCTGGCCACACACACCAGCAATGGTAATAATGGCTGGTTGCTGGTTGCTGGCTGGTTAATACACATGGGTTGTTGGCTGGCACATTGGCTGCTGGCTACTGGTTGGCTAATACTGGGTTGGTTACTATAATGGTTATTATTGGCTGGCTGGCGCTGGCGCTGGTTATAATAATAATAATAATAATATTAATAATGGCTAATAATAATGGTTACACAATAATATTGGTCATAATACAATAATATTGGCTGGTCAAGGGTTGTTGTTTGGTTGGCATGGTTAATAATAATACAATAGCTACATGGCTGGCTGGTTAATAATGGGTTACACACATAATTGTGCATTGGTTGGCTAATAATATTACATACTGGGCTGGTTGGTTAATGGGCTGGTTGGCCGTACACACACACAATACTGGTTACACACTACCATTATTATTAATAATAATAATTAAAATAATAATAAAATGGCTAAAACTATGAAGAAATTATTATTATTATTATTATTATTATTATTATTATTATTATTATTATTATATTATTATTATTATTATTATTATTATTATTATTATTATATTATTATTATTATTATTATTATTATTATTATTATTATTATTTTATTATTATTATTATTATTATTATTATTATTATTATTATTATTATTATTATTATTATTATATAAGAAAGATATTATTATTATTATTATTATTATTATTATTATTATTATTATTATTATTATTATTATTATTATTATTATTATTATTATTAGTATTATTATAATTATTAATTAACTGCCTAAAAATTTGGAATATTACATTATTCAAAATACAACTTGTACCCATAAATAGCTCTCTTAAATTAACAATATATATAGTATAGTATATATATTATATATATATATATATATATATATATATTTTTAAATATATATATATAGCATATATATATATAGCATATATATATATATATATAAGGTTATATATATAGTTATATATATAGTATATATCTATATGTATATATATATATATATATTATGGTTGGTTATATACAGCAGCATATATATATATATATATAGGCAAGAAGGGAAGTAGTATATATATATATATATATATAAGAAATATATATATATAGTTATATAGTATATATATATATATATATATATATATATATATGTATATATATATATATATATATATATACAGCATATATATAGCATTATTTTTTTAGAGTATATATATATATATATATATAGCAGCAGTGAAGAAGTATATATATAGCAGTATAAGAGTATATATATATATAGCATATATATATATATATATATATATATATATATATATATCTATTATTACTCTTAAACATGCAAAAAACGTTCCGTTGAATTTGTGTCCATTTGTGGAATGGACTTTACGACCAAAAACTGAGCACCAATGCCAATGCGAGGCGTTAGCCCTCGCTCAATAGACAAGCCTTGCTCCGTTAGGAGCAAGCCAAAGGCTATGCCAATGCCCATGCCCATGCCCATGCCCATGCCCATGCCCATGCCCATGCCCATGCCCATGCCCATGCCCATGCCCATGCCCATGCCCATGCCCATCCCCATGCCCACGCCCATGCCCATGCCAAAAATGACAAAACGTTCAAAATTCGTTGCCTTGTAGAAGGGTCTTTACGACCAAAAAAATGAACACCAACGCCAATGCGAGGGCGTTAGCCCTCGCTCAATAGACAAGCCTTGCTCCGTTAGGAGCAAGCCAAAGGCTTGTATTCTTATATTTTACCTTTGACACAATGTTTTTTAAATGTTTTATATTTTCAAACTGAAGCTTTTATTTTCTTTAATATCTATTATAATTATTATTATTATTATTATTATTATTATTATTATTATTATTATTATTGTTATTATTATTATTATTATTATTATTATTATTATTATTATTATTATTATTATTATTATTATTATTATTATTTTTATTATTATTATTATTATTATTATTATTATTATTATTATTATTATTATTATTATTATTATTATTATTATTATTATTATTATTATTATTATTATTATTATTATTATTATTATTATTATTTTCATTGGAATTTTGAGCTTGTATGAGTGTTGGTAGCGGGGGGAAATTGTGCCAGGTTCTGATTGCTATGGATCCTGATTTTTAGTTTAGAGCATTTAGTCTTTTCCAATCACCATTTAATTTTATTTTTTTTTTATATATTTGTTGTATATATATATATATATATATATATATATATATATATATATATATATATATATATATATATATATATATTTATATATATAATAGTATATATCTATAGAGCATATAGTATATATATATATATATATATGAAGTATATAGATGGTCATTTAATGAGCTAGAGAACGGCAGGTCCTACAGTAAAACAAATTATATATTTGGAATCAGCCGAAAATTCTAAGGATGGGATTTAACTTTTTTTTTTTTTTAGAAGTAATTTTTTTTTTTAACTAAAGGAATACCCTAGGGTAAACCGCAAAAATGGCAGGAGTCGGGGTCTCTCGGCCTCCCGGTGGACGACGGGGGGGACTAATCCCCCCTCCGGGGATGGTCTCCGGAACCCCCGCTCTTTGGTCTTTGGGTGTCGCGGGGGTTCCTCCGACCATCCCCTCCGGGGTATGAAACGTCCCCCCTCTGTCCCCCGTCGGCTCGAGC
>JABUQX010088272.1:0-21440 GCA_015478945.1 Trachelipus rathkii
TTCTTTTTTATTTTCATGATAAATGAACCGAAATTTTTAAATTTTGACAAAATATTTTGATTATTCGGGAAGTTTTGGCACTATAATTTGCACCTAAAACTACATTGCATGTTATAATACCATAATATTGGTATACAAAAAATTAAACTATTTATTAAATAAAACCAAAAAAAAACATTGCATCTGCAAACAAAGAATGCTATTTTGACCCATTTGTCCCATCTGATGTATATATATATATATAATATATATAATTATATATATATATATATTATATATATATATATATATATAATATATAATAATATATATATATATATATATATATATTATATATATATATATATATATATATATATATATATATATAATATATATATAACTATATATATACTATATAATATAGCTATTTATATATCAGAGGTGGGAACCCCGCTCATTTAGGGGTAGCCCGCTAGCGCACCCTCCGCACCTCAAGAAAACGTAGTCCGCTAGCGCTTCCTCGCACCTTATTTTCAACCATCAAAACCTCCTCTATCGACAAGTTCCGCACCATCGTCCTTCCCGCTAAATAACTGTCAGCACTTGCACACAAAAGATGTTAACTATTTAAATACTTAAACGTGAGAATAAATTGCCTTACCAAAAAATTTATTAATATTAATCACCGAAAATTGAAGGAATAATTTACAAATTGTCAAGATTTCCCCATCTTCGCTCCTCAATGTTTCTTTCTGTCAAAAGGACAAGAGCATCCAATACCTCTTGCCTAACAATTAACGAAACCTCTTTAGTCACTGCAATTCAAAAAATAAGAAGCATAGTAAGGCCTGGACCCTCTCTCTCGCCCTCAAAATATCTAACCCCACGTAATAACTAAATATTCTGCTTCAAAATAACGAGCAGCAAGTCATAACTAGGGAGAAAGGTGCGCTATTATATTTTTGATATGTCCGTGCATTGGCACGCAATTGATGGATGTTAGATTCGCTCTCCCAGCAAGTCCATCCTCCGCCATATATTTAAAGTGTCTACACCGCTCATTAATCATTCTATGACGCTACCTTCTGAAAATAAATGTTTGACAGTGCCCGTTCTCACTATAACTCCATAAGAGGAAGTGTTCGTAGAGTAATATCGTGTCTAAGACTTTAATAGAGAGTTTCCAGTCTGGACAGTGTCTCGCACGCCTTGCCCAAGATTGCTCGAATTGTTCTAAAGATGCAATAAAACAGTATCTTAGACTTTTCATAGGTAGTATTATATATATTTATATAATAATATTATATTATCCCTTACCTAAATATAATTATTTTAACACACCTGTTACCTATCACAAAAGAAGTCCTATATTAGTATCCTAATAACCATTAATTGATATCACCTTAGTAAAATAGCCCGACTCCTGAAGTAATTACGGATGCTAAATGGCATAATAGTAATCAATATGAGTGAGTAGGCCTATATTAATTTATTAATATATTATTAATTATATATAATAATAATGTATATATATATTAATTAATATATATATATAATATATTAATAATAAAATATATATTATATATATATATATAATATTAAAATATATATTATATATATATATTAAATATATATATATATTAATATTAAATATATATTTTATATTATAATAATATATTTAATATTTTGAGGTTTTACACAAGAATTGATATAGATATTGCCTAGTTATTATAGTAATAACATAATTAAGTTATAGTATGTAGAGGTAATAGCCATTCAAAAAAGGGTGCGGAACAAAGGCGGAAACTTTTTTTGGTCCGCACGTGCTAAGTCCGCTAATTTCCTGATCTTTCTCCGCACCTCGCTAGTTCCGCTCGGAGCGACTAGCGGACTAAAAAAGCGGAATGCCACCTCATATATATATAAAAATATATAATATATATAAAGATCACGAGAGTTATAAAAGTTTATTACTATATGATATATATATATATATAATATATTATATATATTCATATATCATATCTTTATATATATATATAATATATATATACACCGTTAAAGGGGGAAAAACTGGCACTTTTTAATATTCTTTATATATTTGTAAATAAAAACATTTTTCAATTAGTTTTAGTAAATAGAATGTATTTTAACCACAATAAAAATTTAAGTAAATAGTCAAAATTAAGTTAAAAAAATTCTAAGATCGGTGAATCTGTAAGAATTAAGATATCAATTTCAATTTAGTAAGATGCATAATTGGAAGTCTTTCGTTCCAGTTTTCTAAATTTGAATATTTTTTTGACATTAAACTTTTTTTTTTTAAGTTAAAAGTTTTCTCTTTCATGGGTAAAACCGTGAATATAAACTTATATACAAATGTCAATTTTTTTTAGTTTTTATGTATGGTAGACTATAAGACAGTATCTAGTGTGAGATAAAATGTGCAAATCAATACTTCATTTTTTTTTATGAAATGTGCTTACATACATGGTAATATTAAGTGCCTTTTTTGATTAAGTGTTAAATATTATTAATAAATTATTAAATTTCAATAAATTTAAATTATAATTTGTAAATTTTTTTTCGTCAACAAGTTGATAAGAACTTTGAGTACATAGGCCTACTCGTATATTTATAAAGTTTCGTTCTTTTTTGTGTTTAAAAAAGTGCAATATTTTATTATGATATGCACTATATTTATATAATTATCTTATCCTCAACCTCTTGTTCCATCCAAATTTGTGTAAATGTGTCGTACTAATAGGTTCCTTTACTCGATAATATATTAAAGTGCCTATTTTGGGTTAAAAGTGCAATAAGTATTATTATAAGAAATTGATTGCATAACCTTTTTTTTTCAATGCTTATTTGCATGAAACTAGAAAATAAAATTTTCATAATTTTGTTAAAAAAAATCAATATTTGCAGTATAGAATTAATTCTATCATTATTAAAATCTATTTAACATTTAAATTTACTTTAAATTTACTTGAACAAACAAGAAACCAAAAATGTTTAATGACTGGTTTTCCCCCAAATCAATTTTTTGAAAAGGAATTTGTTCAAAAAAATTAAATTTAGATACTTTTCTTTATTCTTACAAACATTAAGGAATGTCCTAAATGTGAGAAAAAAAATTAAATATAGATGTAAACTTCAAATTTCTATTTTACAAGATTTCAATTTAAAAAGGCTGAATTTTTGACTTTTTCCCATGTTACGTATATATATAATATATTATATATATTATATAATTATTATATTATATATATATATATAATATATATATATATATATATATATATATATATATATATATATATATATATATATATATATATAATAATATATATATTAGCCTAGTCAAATGGGGGGAAAACTGGTAGTTTAGGAAATGAAATATTTTCATAACGTTAGATAAGACTAGATTTCAATATTTTAAAATTAAATTAAAAAAGTTACAACTATAATTCAAAAAAAATTTCCCCTATTTTAAATTTTTTTTTTTTTTGAAAAATTGCAAAATAAAGTCAAGGTCTGCACAATCTCTAAGATTGAAGAGATCATCATTTCGCATTAACAGCATATAAAAAGGTATGATATTAAGAGTTTCCATGTATGTAATTGAATTGTCATAATTTTTATTTTTCAAGTTGAAGTGGTTTCACTTTTGGGGTAAAACTGGTAACTATATCTTCAAATAGTTACACATGTTTCTTCCTACCCAAATGTGTTTTTAACACGTTTAATACTTATTACATTTTTATCAATTAAAATAAGTAAGTTACAAATGTACAAGAAATAAAAAATTAAAATTACCTTTCCTTGTGTTCTTGCTTACCATTTTACCCAAACAAAAAATTTTAAAAAAAATATGAATCAGTAATGCTAGTAAAGTATAAGTTATACATGTTTTTTTCACCCAAATTTATATTTTAACACTTTTAATGCTTGTTTGTATTACATATTTCCATTAATTAAATTACCATTGTTACCCTATGCACTTTCCAGCTTAACCCCAAAAATTTTTTTTAAAAATTTTCACATTTTTTAATTTCTATAACATTTTAAGGTTTTATATTGAGAAAAAACATTTTAATTTGGGTTGGTTACTTGAAATTTTGATTTCATGACTACAAAATAGCCAAAATTCTACAAGTTTTTATACAATTTTGGTGTATAAGTACTATATATATATATATACTATATTATATATATATTATATATATATACTATATATTATATATTATATATATATATTATATCTATATATATATATATATTATAGATTAGATAGATAGATAGATAGATAGATGAATAAGATAGATAGATAGAAGATAGATAGATAGATAGATAGATTAGATAGATAGATATATATATATATATATATAGTATATATATATATATATAGATATATATATAGATATATAGATATATAGATATATATCTATATATATATAGGATATTATCATATATATATATTCTATATATATATATATCTATATATATATATTACTATGTATATATTATATATTATATATATATATATACTATATATATATATATATAATTATATATATATAATATATATATATATATATAGATATTAGAATCATATATATATTATAGATAATATATATATATATATATATTATATATATATATATATATAATATATTATATATATATATATAGATATATATATATAATATATTATATATATATATATATAATATATATATATATATTAGATATATATAGAGTATATATATAAAATATATTATATATTATAGATATATAATAGATATATATATAGATATATTATATATATATATAATTTATATATATATATATATAATACTATATATATATATATATATATATATATATATATATTAGGGATGGGAATAGTGAAAAGCCGAATACCGGAATATTCGGCGAAAGTATTCGGCCTCGAAATACCGAATATTCGGCCGAATAATCACCTCGCTATTCGGCCGAATAGTAATTTCAAAGTTCGGTCATCCATATTAGGGAAAATAAAGCGAAACTTACATTTGTCAACAAAAAAAGGTGAAAAATGTTTCTTGGATGGACTTTTGTTGCAGATATATAGTAATTCGGTGTGCTGATTCCATATATATTCCCGGATTTGCTGTATCACATCCCGTTTTCGCGCAATTATGGATCCCTATTTTTGCATATTCCCTAGGAATGACAAAATTTCATGTGCGCACTACGTAGCTGTATAGACGTTACCTTTCGCATATATAATCTACAAGTAACAGCAAGGTTTACTGCGGGCGAATTCGGGAGATTGTGGTAACTTATAGTTACCGTCTACTATATCGGATGCCAATGCCTGGATGATGTCTATCATCCCATCTGAAATACAATCGGATGGTCCGTCATTGTTAACATTGTGAAACTGAACAGATCTGTATGAGAGTTGGATTTGCCGAAGTTGTCCTGAGCTGTTGGCTTCGCAGGTTGCATGAAAAATGACTACTGGGCCATGGCACAAGAGTAACATTTTTATCGTAACAGAGAAGCAGAGCTGTGGAGGTTCTTCCAGTCAGATGGTAACCTGTGTATTTGCAGTGAAGTTGCAGGCCTACCACTCGCTATGGGACTCCCCAGCATACGATGCAGGTGAGGGGCGACTGTTTATTGACACTTCCAAGAGCAGTTTAAAGTATGTGTGTTGTTACACAACGGCAACAGGTTTGCTTCGATTCCAGTAAGGTACTCAGTACGGATGAGAGAGGAGTATGCAAAAATCAAGACAGTTTGGAGAGGCTACAATATCAGATGTTACATGGATAGTTTAAATACTGCGTCGACCTCAAAATGTAAAATTTTGCTGGGTCAGCAAGCAGGTTTCACCCAATATCCCTGCTTCCTGTGCTATTGGGACAGCCGGGCCGGCAGAAGCGATCACTGGACTCAAAAGAAGAATGGCCACGAGGAACCTTGACGCCAGGGGGACAGGAACATCGTATGTTGAACACTGTGTACAGAGAGAAAACATCATCTTAACTCCACTACACATAAAACTTGGTTGATGAAACAATTTGTGTGTGAAGGCCTTGGACCATGATGGTAAATGCTTCCGCTATATATGCTCAACGTTCCTGGTCTGAGTGACGAGAAGGAAAAAAGCTGGTGATATTTGATGGCTAAAAATACGGAACACTTCCTCCTGATGCTACCTTGCATACAACAATGATTGTGTTAAGAGGCAAGTGCGTGGAAGCTTTTTCAGATGTAGCCAAGAATTTTTCTGAGGGAACAGAAAGCGAGACACAAATGTACAGGAAACATTCACTAGACAGTTTTCATTCTCATGGATGTAGAATGAGTATAAAGTTGCATTACTTACATTCTCACCTAAGAAAATTTCCGGATACCTAGGCGATGTTAGTGATGAGCAGAGTGAACGCTTCCATCAAGATCTAAAGTTCATGAAAGACGTTACCAGGGCAAGTGGGATACCAATATGATGGCCGACTATTGTTGGAGCTTGATGAGGGATATTCCAGACGCAATGCACAGTAGATCGTCTACGAAGAGAAAGTTACTACCATCTAGGTATGTTTACATTAACTAAACCCATTCCTTCTATTACATTCATTGTTGTTCCATATTACTCCTTATTCATAGTTGTATTATATGTTAAACATATATCTATCAAAGACATTTATCATATCATTGCGTTTTGTTTCTCTCCGTTCATATATATATTATATATATATATATATATATATATAGTATATATTATATTATATTAATATATAATATATATTATATATATATATATATATATATATATATATATTATATATATAATATATATATATATATATATATATATATATATATAACTATTTCCAGTGTTTTAACACCAATTGAGGGAATATTCATTGTCTTCATTGGTCCAAAGTAGGCCAAACTTATATATTTGTTATTTCTTGATGTAATTCCGTATTGTAGCCTTTTACTTTTATGTATAATAATCACATCGTCCAGAAGAATGGGACTTTCTTTTTTTTCACTCTCACTTTCTTTCTGTATGAGGATTTTGATGCCACAATTTCCTTAAAACAATCATTAAAGAAGTGAAATGGAAACCTTCAGCTTCACTTTCCCCACAACGTGAATTCATCGTCAGCAGAAGAGTCAGAAGCGCAAAATTTTCATGCATTTCTTTCCATGTCTCAACGGACCATATTTTTTACTGATTCATCTTGAAAAATTAGGAAAAATTAGCTTGAATCTCAGATCTAAGAAAGTAGCTACCACAAAGATTTATCACATAGAAACTTTAGAAAGTCTTTTTTCTACCGATTCTTAAGCTCTTCAACGAGTGTTATTATTCCACTGAAGCTTTTTGCTTTAATTGCCTTATTTAAAAATATTTATTGCTAAAATGGAATGGATCACTTGGGTGACTGTTACTTCACGTTTAATGCTTGTTTTAGTGATGTTGTCAAAGGGCTCAAGTAAATGGAATAATTTGCCACTGAAAATCAGTCAACATTTGCATTCAGCAGCGTATAATGGATAGGGGAACTTTTTTGTTCAAACTCTTAAGCATATCATAAGTTCTGTTCCAGCGTGTAGAAAAAAACGTCTTAAATTAATTTATGCTGTTTGACATTCAACTGCATTCTGTAAAGTTTTAAGCTTGCAGCTGCCGTGCTGAATGGTGAAATTGAGAGGGATATGCTTCTGCAAGTAAATAAAATATATTTAAACAGAACTTACTGACATAATATTGCATCGTGAATGCATAGTTGCAACATGTGAATAAAAACATGAAATTGATAGCAAGCTATACCAGGATTACCAGCTACCATGTTTGGTCTATTTCCGTATCACTAAATAAATTCTAATTTTTAGAATATTGAAAAATGTCAAAAGCCCTTTATAGGAACTGACAAATGACAAAGATTTTCGCCATATTGGCTACAAAAATTTGCGCTATTATTTTTAATTTTTTTGGAAAATAAGTTTCTCAAATTTTTCAATTTTTCAAATTGAAATAACTTTCCTTATGTTGACGTAATATTATGTTTATAAAGCTCAATATTCGGCCCGTAATAGTTGGCAAAAAGCGAATACGAATATTCGGTATTTTTGGCCGAATAGGCCTGACATACTTACGAAATATTCGGCACATCCCTATATATATATATATATTATATATATATAATAATATATATATATATATATATATATATAATATATATATATTATATATATATAATATATATATATATATATATATATATATATATATAATATATATATAATTATATATATATTACTAGATATTATATATAAACCGTAAATGGGAAACCAGTCTAAAAATTGGTTATTTTTTAATGAAGCATGAGAAATTGAAATTTGAAAGATTACATCTATATTTAATAGTTATTCTTTAAATTTAAATCTTCCTGAAGCAACGGCATTTTTCCCAATAATTAAAAATGTCATAAAAAAAAATTTTTTGAAATTCAAGTTCAAAAAAATTGAAATAAATGTCCAAAACTAAATTCAAATAGTTCTTAATGTGTTATAAAACTTAATTTGGGGTAGAAAAAAACGAGGCACTTTATATTACCAGCATGTAAGCACATTTCATAAAAAAATGATACAGAAAAAATTTTTGATTTATATAATTTATGACATCAATTTTAATAATTTTTAATATTTACACTTTAACAAAATAAGGCACTTTATATTACCAGTATGTAAAGCACATTTCATTTAAAAAAATGATGGTATTGATTTGCTCTTTTTATCCTTCACTAAATAGAAAGATAGGTATAGAAAACATTAAACAAATGTCTTAGTCTATTATACATGAAATCTAAAATAAAATATTGAAAACTTAAAAAAAGATTTGTTTATATTGACCAGTTTTCCCCCCATGCCCTGACCAGTTTTACCTCCAAAGACAAAACTTAAAAATAAGTAATATTTTTAAATTTTTTACATGGAAAATGTTAAATACAGACTTCCCAATATGCATCTTAAAATTGAATTGATACTTAATTCTACGAGATTCACCAGGTCTTAGAATTTTTTTTCAATTTTCAAAAATATTTTTTTTTGCAAATGGGTGAAATTTTTTTGACTTATAGGTGCAAGTTATTTACTTAAATTTTTATATGGTTAAAGCATATTCTATTTACAATTTAAAAAACTTTCTCTAATTGAAAAATGTTTTTATTACAAAAAATATTAAGAATATAAATTGTTTGGGTTTGAATTATATGATCGCGTTCTTTTCCCATTTTACGATAATATATATATATATATATATATATATATATATATATTATTATATATATATATATTTAGTATATATATATATATATACTAATATTATATATATACTAATATATATATATATATATATATATAATTTAGCTTTGGAGCAAGGCTATACCAAGCTGGTACTAATCAATTTAGTTGCTTAAATAATTACATGATCAGAGTGCTATAGAATATTCAATTTAAGTTCTATTTGTTACTAACTTTTTAAAATGGTGGAACAAATTCTTTGGCTCCACTAGAGGAAGCATTATGCAGGACGTCCTTACTAGCTGTGCTGAAGTGTGTTCCTGTCCTACATTACTCTAAACTTTAATTTGATGATTGCATCAAGCTCATCACCTATATACTCCTAATGCTGCCAACTCTGTCCATCATTCTTTCAATTGAAGAATTTGCATTTAACCAGTGATAATTTTGTCAAGGCATGACCATGAAGCATCTTGACCTTGAATTTTTTTTTATAATAAACAAAAATTATTATGTTTTTCACAGACTTCGAAAGGTTCCTAGAGTCTTTCCTACTATATAATCTTTTCACAATAGAGAAAATCATTATTGTCAATATTATTTTGGGTATCTTGGAAAGGGCATTTCTTTCTAAAAGCTGCTGCTGCAATATATAGATAGTATACTATATATATATAATATATATATATTATATATATATATATATATTATATAGGTTATATATATATATATATATATATATATAATATATTATAATATATAATATGATTAGGGGATGGGCCGGATAGTGAATTAGCCGGATTACGGATATCCCGTGCTGGAGTTAACCGGATAATCCGGCCGGAATCGGATAGTGATTAGGCCGGATACGGAATCCGGCAGTTCTGTTATAAGCGTCCGAGAGCGGGGTGACTAAATAAAAAAAATATATTTTTGCTCATCGTGGTAGTTAGTAATACAAGTTTTATTTAGATTATCTTAATTCTAGAGGTTTTATTATTTTTAAAAAATATAATAATTAGTATAAAATGTCCTTAATAGAATTTCCCATTTGAAAAATGCGAGTTTTTTTAACTTTGTTTTAAATGAAAAGTTATGGACAGATTTTATTATATATTTTTTCAGTGTTTACAGTTGAGTATAGTAGCTTTTAAATGCAATCTAAATTTTATTTCCAAACAGTGAATAGTGGTTAAATCGCTGCGGCCTAACTTGGCCCGATCTACCCCCCATAAAGAATTTGATGATGGGTGATATTGGGCACCATTGTATTCTTATTTTTATATGTAGACATATTATTATTGACATTTTTATTACATATAGCTAATTTAAATATAATGAACAGTTACTTATAATAATAAAATTAACAATAAAAATTAAATTTATATGGAAAATATGATTTCAAAAAGTGTTTAAAATTTCTGTCCCACGAATGGTGTTGAATTGGCCACCACTGTCTTTATCTTATTTTTATTTAATCATTATTAAAATTTTAATTACTTATTACTAATTCTTAATATAATAAACAATTTCTATATTAAGTAAAATTAAATATAAAATTTGAATTATACATAAAAGAGGAATTTAAAAAGATGACCCAATTCACCCCACAAGGTGGTCCGATTCACCCCTTCAAACTAAGTCTAAATGATCTTTATTTAAACTTTAATAAAACTATAATTATTAGAATTACATTATTATTTTTTTGGTGTCTTATGACTTACTATAGGGCCTTGATTTTCAGGGAAAAAAAATCCAAAAAGATGTTTAGGGGGAAAGTGGGACACGAAGTTTATACCTAAAGTGGCCAAACGTCACCCCGCACCGACGCTATACCGGATTTATATATATATATATAATATATATATATAATTATATATAATATATACGTATAATATATACAATAATATATATATATATATATATATATATATATTAATATATATACTATATATATATGGCCAGTCTCCAGATTAGGTGCCCCCTGTATCTAAAAAAAAAAATATTCTAACAACAAAAAACAATATGATTTTTGAATTTAGCGTACATTGTAATGCAAGAACTAAAAAAAATAATTAATAATTTATTAATTTTAATAAAAAACTCCAAACAAAAATATTATAATGTCGTACGTTTCAAAACTTAATTTAAACATGATACCCATAAAAATAAACGTTTTCTCTTATTATATTTTCATACTATGGAAAAAGTGATGCAAATATGGAAAATAAAAAAAAATTAAAATTTAAAATTTAAGATTAAATTAAAATTAAAAAAATTAAAAATTGCATATAGTTTAGGTTTGGTCAGGTCAGGCCATCAAAAAAAATTTAATTTCTCTTGAACATCTATCAAGTGTCTATGGCAGAGTGTAGGTGTGTGTGTATTGTGTGTGTGCGCGCGTGCGCGTATGTTCGCTTTAACATTGAAAAGAAAATATTTGCGGGGACTCATGACTTGGAACGCGAAAATTTGGGGAAACGAGTCAGAATTATTATTATTATTATTACTTTTTTTTATCTCACTTTATTTTATTTCTTCTTCATTTTATTATTACTTTTTTTTATCTCACTTTATTTTATTTCTTCTTCCTTTTCCTCCATTACAATGTGCGCTGAATTTCAAAAATGTATTCAGTTTTTACGTAGCTATCATAGTTTTTTTTACATACATGGACATCTAATCTGGAGGCTGACCTATATATATATATATATATATATATGATATACGTTCCTATATATATATATATTATATATATATATATATATTATATATATATATATATATATAATATTAGTATATATATATATATATATATATATCATATATATATCAGAGGTGGACATTCCGCAAATTGCGGTAATACCAAAATAAATATGCGGAATTGCGATTGCGATAATTTGAAAATGTTGTGGAATTGCAGTTAGGGGAATGCCTAAATCATTCCGCAGTTAGAGGACTTCCAAAAAAATTGTTGAGTTTCAGTGGAATGCCAAAATTTATAGTCAACAAATTTTTACACGTTGGCCATCTTTTGTTACGTTTGATAGCAACACCGAAAAATCGTTTTTTTTTTTTTTTTTTTTTTTTTTTATTTTTTTTTTTTTTTTTCTTCTTCAAAGGATCATGTTTTAAGAGGTTTCTTTTATTTCTGATGGAAAATTTATCAATATTATATAAATGATATTGAGTGATACTATTAATCGACCGATTCTCAGAATAATAATTAGTTCTCGATTGTCCTATAAAGTTATTATCGATATTGACCATTTATTCGTAGCACCACTTTTTCTTAATACCAGACGTATATTTATTTCCAACATTGCATTTTATCAAGTTTTGTGCCCTGACATTTGCTCTGATTTTTATATTTTATCACTGAAGGCGGGTAACATTGAGAATAAATTCGTGTTTTTTTTTTATTATAAATTTCTGAGAATGTGTGTTTATATACTGGTAAATAATACAATGCTTAAACACGTTAAATAAGCAAGTGGTAATTACTATTAGTAATTACAATACTTAAACGTGAGAATAAAATTATGGTGGTAAAAATGCATTAACATGTGTCTTAGTAGCTTAATTCCATTATAAATATCAATTTTTACCATAATATTTAATATTTCTCTATAATATACTTATTATAATATTAATTATTACCATATTTTTACTCACATAATTTATGTAAGTGTCACCACCAAATTTCAGATAAATTGTACTGTACAGTCAACATAAATGAAAAATAAAAAAATATAACATTGGTACACAACATAGAAATTATAAACATATCATATATATATATATATATATATATATATAATATATATATAATATATAATTATATATATATATATATATATTATATATATATATATATATATATATATATATATATATATATACTATATATATATTATTTTATATTTTTCAAATTATTTGAATATTTCCCTAAACGAGGAAGAACCTACTAGGTAAGTAATTTATCACGGCGGATAACAATGATATCCGGCCCGGATACCGGGATAGTCAAAAACTTGCCGAAGATACAAACGTAGCAGAATATATATGCGTGAATATATGAACTATATATATAATATTATATATATAATATATATATATATAATATTATATATAGATATATATATATATAATTTATTTATATAAATATATAATATTATATATATATATATATATTGTAGCCCCAGTGCTTGCCCTACTGGGGTAATGTATTTCTTTTCGTAATTATCTGGAGGGAATCTGTCATTCTAATACCATGGCCTCTTGAGAGTAAGGAGTCTTTACACCTAAATTCCCAAAAACTTTCTGGCTGGGTTGAACTCTCCACCTAATGTCCTCATTTGAGAGTTCATTTTTTGAAACCACTTTCACACTTTGCTGCTTTAAAAATTTTTGCACTTTACAACTACGTTAATTCTACACATATACTCAACTGGTAGTTTGAATATTTTCTTTGACTTGCACTTTCATTCACCATGTATTTGAGACACGACCTTTTTTCACTTTCAATTGACCATTACTTGAAATTTCTTTGGGTGTAAATGCTTTATTTACCAGAGGTGGTTTATAAAAGAAAGTAATGTGCATAAGTACCAGAGAAGAAAACTTTTGGGACTTGACTCACCAACAATGATCTATAAATATCGATTCCCAAACTTGGAAGCAGGCAAAGGTCCCTTAAAATCTATGCTCAATCTGTCGAACACGTTATTCCTAATAGCAGCTTGACTATTTTTTTTTTTTTATCCTTTATTCTTCTAATCTTTGCAAACCTAGGTTTTACCTACTAATTGGGGCCCAAAACAAAAAAAGTTCCCACGCGAAATTAGGCAACTTTAACTCTTTCACATCTCCACTGAATAAGGTTTAGGATTTCTACTCTTTGGTGAAATTGGTACATTCCTAACATATTCCCGGATGACACAAATTTTATGTAATTCTAAACAGACCACCGGTTTTTAGAAGGCAACGCGGCACAGTATCCGTAGATAACGTATCACGACCTGCCTCAGCAATTTAAATTTTCTCTGGCACGGATAACTGGATTATCAAAGAAATGGCCGATAATTATCTCCAATTCCACCATTAAAATTTTCTCATTCTTGATTTTGCTTGAGTGATTCTTATCAAACATGAACGCCACAGATCTTTGATCCGTAATTAGCTCAAAACGATTAACAGCCAAGAAATGGTGCCATCTACGGATACTTTCTATAATAGCATATGCCTCTTTCTCGATTGAACTGTGTTTCATCTCCGACTTGTTCAACGTTCTAAAGAAAAATGTCACAGGTCTACCCTTCTGACTTAATGTAGAAGCGATTGCATGATCAGAGGCAGGACACAATTCTCTAAAGTGAAAAGAACCACCACAAAAGAAACAACGCTTCTTCTTTATAACTGCAAACAAAACTTCATTAATAACCTCATCACAATCTTTAATACTTTTCCGAGAAATCGAGTAAGACTCACCATCCTTAATATACTTTTTAGCATGGTTCTTATCTTTGGAGCCTATTTAAAAATTATTTTCTTATAATACACTTATGATAAATTTTACATATATAGAATTATAGTATATATTTCAATACAAGAGTTTGATCGAGTTGCCTAGTATTTATAGTATCCTTTCATGTCCTTCTGTATCAGCTTTTTAAAGACATTAATATATATATATTAAAGGACAAATTAATATCAGTTCATTCTTATGCTTTCGTGGAGTTTTGTATCTTTATTATATTTTTTTTTATTTTGGGAGGGTTGAAAATTTAATTTGTAATTTAATTGTATAATATAATATTATTTATTTAATTAATGAAAAAAAATAATAAATTTTATATGATGCTGATGATAGAATGATGTGCATGTGATGTTAATTTTAAATGTTATGAGTCACCTAAAATTATTTAAGTTAAATATATTAATGACGATGTATTTTTATAAATTTATTATATATATGTTAAAACAATTAACGAGAAATTATAAAGTTTTTTTTCTTACTATTTGTGATTATCTCACTGAAACCTTCAAAGTAAATGAGTTAAGTATAGCTCTACTTCCTATATAGTACGATATCGAACACAAAAATTTCAGCACTCTCGATGAATTCATTATTATAATGTACTTATTACTGTGCTATCAGATGGAGATGTCAATTTAGAATGTTGGCTAGAAAATATCTACCCAGGTGATTTGTTCAATAATTACTTCACATATGTTAGTATACATTCTCTTTTCTTTCCTTCCATCTCTTAATACTGATAAAAATGAACCTATCTTTATTAAATTCTATATCTTAGTGAATTGTAATATTATAAAAGGTTCATATCTTAATGATTGAAATTGATTCCAACACCGTCATGAGAATCATATGACTCCTCTCTTCCACACGAACCACTTAGAGCATTTTGTTAAATAATTTCACATCTCTAAGTTTATTATTTCTCTCTCTCCTTATCATTTCTTTATATTAATGGTCTCTATGCTGTCCTTGCCTTTGCTAAATCCTGGAACTCTATTTTCCTTTGAACTCCTCATTGTCTCTTCATATTTTCAACTTATATGTATGATTCTCTGTATTACCTCATTATCTAATACTAAATAATATACCTTTATACCAACTATTATTTGTACCTAGCACATATATATTATTATATATATATATATTAATATATTAATATATATAGTATATAATATTTATATATAATATATAATAGGTATAATTATTATCTGATATGGCAATAATGTGAATTCTAGCTCTTATGTTCAAACTTAATACTTGTGAACTGTCAATAATATGTTAGATACAATCATATTGATTCATATTATGGATATATACCAGTAGGTGGGGCCACAATTCCCAGTTACACACCAGCTTACATAAAATGCGTGTTCAACGTGAAAGCTTAGCTCATATTTTTTCTTCGACGTATAAACCGAGCAAGTAATTTGAGTGGTGTACCAATGCCCGTACTTTTATTCTTTTCGATCGTTCCTGCTGCGAAATGCTCTACTCATCTGCTCTAACATTTTCTAACCGTTCCTAGTGGATTTCAGTAACCTGCGTTCCTTTACATGATATTCGCTTCTCCTTCTTGACATACTGCATAGCCAAAATTGCACACACCGTCAAGCTCACACTCTCCTATTCTATCAAGTCTTTCTCATAATAGTTTATTAGTCAATTATCAGCTTCAATTTACTATAATATTGTTATTTTGCAATAGTATTCTTTATGCAATTTATCCAAAAAGATAAATTAAAATAATTTAATATCTTATATTTTTCCACTCTATTATCATTATATATATAGACAGTATGAATCTCTATATATATAAATATTAATATAACATGCCCAATTTGCTGATCTTTTCCTATTGGTGGATTTTTAATATAATATTGACTACAAATTCTGAAAATTATTTACAAAAGTAGTTCATTTCATAAGAGTTGTCTGTGCAAGGAGGATCACTTCCAATTCCCATTTCAATTTTGACATTCCAAGCTCTGATTTTTTTTCCTGTTTAGGTATTCTGGATAGCCAGTCCTGTATAATCTATGGTGTAAAGAGATGTATCCCTGTATTATATCCTTTATAAATATAAATTATATTATAATGCAGTCTTCAATATGAATTGACTTTACTTCTATTCTATTATAATTACCATTTATTTAAAAAGATGAATAAAGCTATGCAAAAATGACTAATGACTTAAATAAAGGTAGTAGAGTTTTTAATGATGTGAAAGAATTTAATACGTATTGTGATAACTTTTCTCATTTACATATATATATAACTTTGTTAGTAGAATAAACTAATCTGATAGTTTTTTAAATCTATACTCATATTCACTTACATTCTCATTGATATCTATTTAATATGTAATTTATGGCACAGTATTACATCACCTCATATTAAATAAGAACATGTAATACTCAAGGTTTTTAAGTGACTCTGTTATTATTGGTAGCTGCAACTATCGGTGCGTACTCATATTTGAGTGCTCTTAGAATGAATAAAATGACTTATGCAGTGTGTCCATATGAGGATCTCATTGTTATGAGAGTGTACTCTGATGACCTTGATGTTGGTAGGAAGCTCCTTTCAGACAGAAATCCATGTGAGTCCGCTTTTAAGCATAAGTGCCCTAAGTAAAATGAAATCAGAATAGATTCTGATTGACTGTGTGCTGTGGTGGGATGGTTTGATGTGGGTGCTCCTCCATGGAATTATACCTGTCTTCTCCTTCGGGCCACTATCATATATGGTACAATATGTAAAGTGTGAGGAGGTAAAGTGTATCGACATGACAAGAGAATAAAGTTGATAAGGGGATTGTGAATTTTCGCAGGTATGCATGATAATGAAACATTAATTGCGTTGAATGATCTCAGAAAGGTAGGTGGAAGATGGTGATTTCTAGGAGGTGTTGTGATTTTCGGATTGTGTAACTAGAAATGTTTATGGAAAGATAGTTCCGAGGATTGGAGGAGAGCAGTATAGTACCAACTTTCTTATATAAGGGTAATATGAGATAAGGTCACTGTATAAATTGTTTATTAAGTTATTAGTAGTGAAGAATATATACTTATCTTTGGTCGTAAAGATGGCGTCGAGTTGTAATTACTGTGTGATTGTTGAAGAACAGAGTTGGTCCTTTAGATAGTGGTTAGTAGAATGTTAGATCAATTATCTTTCCATGTAAAATTATATTGCTGAAAATGAGGGATAGATAATTTGTATTTACGGTTATCTCTTGCTACACTTTTGCAATTAAGTGGTGATCGAATCATTTTAAATCAAGTCGTCGAATCGCTATTACTTGTGATAATGCTTATTTTTGCGATCTCACTTTACTCTCGGTAGTTATAGAAATTCTGGAAGTGGAATAAAATAAGGTGAATTTTTTGACACCGAATGTAAAAAATGGGTGCGATATAAGCATTAGTGCAGATGGAGATTGTAAGTGTTGAGTTTTCTCATACTGTATTCTACTAGTGCGTGAGGACCTTCCTTGGATGTGTGTGACCTCGTTTGTTCTTCTCTCATTTAGCTATTATTCAATCTCTCTGTATGATTACATGGGCTATTGATCGTAATTTTAGACTTTGAGCACTGGTCAGGGGGGGTGTTCAAGCGTACATCTAGAGGTATCCTGTGGAGCTTGTTCTCCAAAATTATCCCCGACTCCCCCGCCTCAACTCCTTCAAAATTACCGAATCCGACACCGATTTTGTACTCCACCAATCTCGTTAGAATGATGGAGTCATGGAAGCTCGCGCCTCGTGGTTACTCGCAATGATCACTCTTATCGTTGATACTCTACTCTGATAGTTGGTAATATAGTTTCCATAGGAGTATTTTGCTAATGGCGAATCTTGAAGATTCAGTTATAGAGTAGTCGATCCTGAGATTCACGTGATTATTGGCAGGGGGATGATTAAAGCTAATGTAATGAGTTTTAGCTGTAAAGGTGCCAATTGGTGAGCTATAAGTTTAGAGTTTATAGTTGTAGTCTGGTTTGAGAAAACATCATCTTCAGCAGCTGATATATGTTTGTTTGGATTTGTTTGCCAGCTGGACACAACTGTGATTGCTTTGTCTTGTGAGTTATTTATAATATAGATTGGATGAAAATGAGGAAATACGGATAATTGAATGCCAGAGTGTAGTAGAATAGTATATTGTGAGATTGGCATAGTATAAGTTAGAGTAGTGAGAGCTACATTAAATTAGTTGGTATGGATGCTCAAAGGAGACTATAAGGTTGGTTAGCACGCCTATAGTGTTATTACTATTTCTGGTATACTTTATATATTAACACTGATAATGTTATGAAAAATTTCCACAGGTGGATCAGTGTCAAATATCGAAATATTGCTTAAAGAGTCAGTTAATTTAATTGTCTATATATATTATTTAGCAAATAACTTAAAGAGTAATAGGAGTAACGGAGTTAACGGACTGTCGTTACTTTTTCCTTTCAAAGAAAACGGAAATAACGATAACGCAACTAACTTTTTTGAGTTAACGGATGTTTATAATTACATAAGGAATATCTTTATTTGAATAACAATGCCCATAACCTCTGTAATTATATTCATATTATAATATCTAATTAAATTTTTTTATTTAGATTATTAATATTGTATTATAGCAAGTTTTGTAGTTGGATGTGTGTTGTTTTTTTTTAATTCATATTTTTATGTTTAGACTATGTAAATTTGAAAGATGAATATTGAACTGTTATGAAGTATTTATTTTAGTAATAGTAATTCATGAAATAGTAAGATGAATTGTAGTATTAGAGACTCCTAACTCAATTTTATATAAGGAGTTGGAAATACGGTAGTGTTCTCATATTAAATAGAAATTAAAGCTCAATCATTGTCATTATTAAATTATTTTAATATTGTTATAAATCTCTTTAACCTCCTATGCTCTTCTAAATACCAATATGAATATTATGCATTTATTTATTTAAATTCAATTTTATATATTATCTATTAATAAATTAAATCTAACATACTCTAATATATTTAAATATAATAAATCATATACTTATCATAAGTATTAATTATATAATTATATCTATATATTATATCTTATAATGTATATATATAACTATATATATATATATACTATATATATATACTTTATATTATATATTAATATATTATATATATATTATATATATAATTATTATTATATATTATAATAATATAATATATATTAATATATATGTTTTGCAGCCATATACAGAAATTCCGTATTGTTACATTAGTAATTTTGATTTTTTTAATTTAGTAGTTTATTGACATACGTTACTTGTAAATTAGTAAATAAATATAGGATATAATAATATATATATATATTTTTATTATGAATATATTGTCGCCCGCCATCCCAAGTTTTCTAGAAATATGAATTTTGTTTTACAAATAAAAATAACACAAAGTAAGAAGACATAATATGGGTGTTGTAGATGTGGTAAGAAGAGCTGTTGAAAATTCATAAAGATGATGAAATAAAATAATATATAGAATGAAAGATTGAAATATGAAATTTTGAAGATAAAGTTGGTTGATATAAAGGTGTACCTCATTCAAGAATTAAATTTAATAATTTGGTAGCTATATAGGTTTGAGGAGTTTGAAAGTTAGTATGGCATAGCTTTGTGGAGGCTGAGTTAGTCTTGTAGAAGGTAATTCTGTTGCTAAGTATTCTTCAGTTAATAATATATATTTGGGAAAAGGCTTTCATACAAAACTTAAAATCAATATCTTAATTATGTGGTCATTATTGATTAACTAAATTAAATAAAATTGGGACTATAAGGAATGGGAGCAAGTTAATTCTGTCTAGTGATTAATTGATATAAATAAGTTTGTGATCTTGAATTTTCAACAGCTTCCGTCTGCTTATTTACATTAATAAATTATTATTATTATCAGATTATTATTATATAAATAATCTAATGTAATTATTAATATTTTGTATTAAGTGAACTTTGTGTATTGATAAAAAAAATTTTCAAGAGGTATATGCCATATAGGTTTCTATAATTTTGCGTACTGGTATATTATGATATATATATTCTTAACTATTATATTATATTATATATATATTATTTTATATCTTAATATTATCATTATAATTATATATATATATATATCTACTTCTATATATATACGGTGTAGCCACCATATCTCCTGTAATTTCCATCTCACTAATCTTTTATTCAATATTATGAATACTATTACCGCTATCCGCATAATCACTACTTGGTATAGATCATTTAAGCGGCATAAGTATGAACACATGAAATATAGCGGATTAATCCTACGTCAATACGCGTGATAGCGGTTTATCTCCGCTACCCTACACTTCCTACATATATTATAATTCATATATATATATATATTATTACATTAAGTATTAATATATTATATTATAATATCTATATATTTATATATAATAATATAATCATAATTAAATATCTATATTATTATATATAAATAAAATATTTATATATATTATATATTAAATATATAATAACTCTATAAATAATATATAATTATACTAAATCTATATATATATATATATCTATATTATTAATTTTAAA
>JABUQX010088273.1:5000-34302 GCA_015478945.1 Trachelipus rathkii
AGAGGGGGCCCGGCCTCCTGTGCTTCCCCCGTAAAACCGTGCCTGATTTAATATATTTATATATATATATTTAATATATATATATATATATCATAAATATATATTATATATACTATATCAATATAATATTATTATATATATTAATTATATATATATAATAAATATATATATATAAATATTATATATAATATATAATATATATATAACTTGCATTTTAAAATGCAATATTGAGGGTATATAATAACACTAATATACATGAATAAATATTTCTTTTTTTGACATAGATAAAATTGAGTGTTTCTTATCCATAATTTGACGAGGAATAATAAAATGGCCCTGAATTTTCTCATCATTCATAGTTTTTTGGTTACGACGAAATGTCAGCACGTGCCGAAATTTATAAATATATTTGTTTTTGTTTTTTATTATTTATTAATCAGATTATATTTTAAGTCAAAATATTGAATCTGACGATTTACGGCGCTATTTTCCTCCTGGAACATCCCTTATTAATTAATTAGAAATGTAATACGCAAGGAAATTTGTGTTCCTCTGTATCGCTTCTCAAGGATAGCAATAACTTGGTGGAATCGTTCTCCATGTTCATCACTTATAGCACCCAGATTTGTCTTAAAGTTTTCGAGATGTGAATCAAGGAAGTGAATCTTTAAATACATGATACATCCCATATCATTGTATGCATCTAGCAGCGATGAAGAGTCTTGTTCAAAGGTATCAATAGACGCTCTCTTATTGATCGAAGAATATCAAAAGAAAAAGCATGGAATGAGATAAAGATCCACTGGTTTTGTGGCGTGATAATTGTAAAAGTTTTCCACATCCTGCAGAAATCGTCAGGGAATTCTTAGAATGCACTTCAACAAGTATAGCTAGCAAGCGTCTTTCAGTGGTGCAGATCTCATTTACGACGAAAAGAGAAGCAAACTTTCCCCTGAAAGGGCTCATTGATTTTAAAGCATAATTTAGATATATAAATATATATATAGTATATATATAAACATATATATGTATATAATATAATATATATTATATTTATATATATATATAATATATATATATATATATATAATAATGAAGTAACCTTAAAATTAACTATCCGCATCCGCAATCCGCGGTTAGTGATTTTAACTATCCGCAACCCATTCGCAGATAGTGAAAAATCACTATTCGCTACCCTTCTACTACTTCATTATCATAGAAGATACCTCCGAAACCGTGGAACCGAATAAGTAACTTTAAATAATATTATATACTATATATATATATATATATATATATATGTATATTATATTATGATATATATAATATATTATAATTATATAATATATATATATATATATATATAATAAGATATATATATATAAATATATATATATAGTATATATTAGATATATAATTAAAAGAAAATACCTCCCAAAAGTTTATATTAATGAATTAACGAAGAATAAAATTAAAAAACTTAAGCGAAAAAATCAAATTCCATATTAATTTCACTAATAATAAATAATAATAATAATATATTAAATATAATAAATATATATTTATTTCAAAGAAACATTTATTCTTTTCCATTAAAAATATAATGTCGCACTTCGTACGCTATTTATGAGTGTGACATATCAATTTTCCAATTGGAAAATATAAGTAATAAAAAAAAAAAATTAACAATTCCCCAGAATGTCCTTTTCTACATATATTTATGAAACCTTTCATCTGGATAAACAATTCCTTGGAAACAACACAGCCTTTTCGTCCTTCTTTATGCCAATAATTCTTTTTTATATTTTCACTAGTCACAAAAGAAAGAAGTTCAAGTAACGAACGAAAGAAGTTAATGATCATTGAACGGGAACATCACCTATCTTTTTCTTTCTGCAAGAACCAATAAAGAATGGAATACAGCAAAGGAAAACATTGTTAAACATTACTAAACGGATAACCGTGTAAGAATAACACTTTTGAGCCATTGAGAGGAGCGTTTAGCATCATATGAAAAAAAAAAGTTTTGTATCGAAATCGAATCTAATTACAATTTAAAATCTGATAAGAAAATATTTCAATTACATCTTGAAAACAATTATCCATTACGTTTTATTGACTTTTTTTAACTCGTTAACTTAATTTACAAATGTTAACTTGTAATAGTAAGTTACTCTTTCGAACTTAACAAAGCGTTAAACGTTAACGAAAAAATTAAACGAGGTAGATTTACACGGAATTAACCGCTTTAACGCGTAAGCCCACCTTTGCATATAATTGATATATATTATATAATATATATATATATATATATATATATAATATTATATATATATTATAATATATATATATTATATATATATATATTATTGATATATATATATATAATATTACATATATATATATTATATATATATATATATATATATATTATTAATTATATATAATAATAATATATATATATTATATATATATATATATATATAATATATATGAACAAAAGATTTGATCTCTATAATGTTTAATCGGCCCTATTATAAGAGATCACTCTTGAGATAGAATAATAAAATAGTTTTGAATAGCGAAACCTTCTTTATTATTTTCTTTATTAATTATTTAATGGACTATTTTTACATGATACACATTAAGATATTTCACTATTGATTAAAATTAAATGTTTACTTTTATAAATATTCAAATCTGATTCTCTAATTAAAATATCAATATTTGGATCGAGAGTGTCAAAGCGTTCGCTCCTCCGATCTACTTCATACTGAAACTTCATATGCCATTTGGCACAGCGTTATTGGGACCAGAGGCACCTCGGTTGACCTTGGATAATAATATACACAAGAACGAAACAGTATGCGGAAATAGGGATCTATGATACAATAATTTTCTTACAGCTGATGTACCAGAAACTTAGTAGCATAATTATAGCCTTTATAAATATTATAACTATGTACGACTACGCGGTACATAATGGTTATGTTAAAGTTGCCTGTACCCCCCTTCTGGACGAATTTTTTTTAAAAAGTTGGTCAAAAGTAGGACATGGCTAATAGGTTAGAGAGTAAAACAATAATTATCACCTAATAATAGCTCTCCTACTGGAGGAACCCTTTGGTTAATCGATTTATGGTAAACGCTTTCTTTTTTTAGGCGGTTTTACGCATCGTGAAAGAATAAAAAGAGATTATTATTGTTTTTTTCTCTTCTAAAGTCTCACTAACGCTATGATTATATGCGAATACGTTCTGTTAAATCTTTTCCCAACTGATGCATTTCGTCCCCATTTGTTCCGATGAAGTTACGTTCGGTTTATTAAGTTTTATAACTTTAAAAAGGCCGAGCATACCGAGGTGCTAGTTGCCACATTAACTAGTGATCTGCACGCATGCCACGACTATAATTTTTGCCTCATGTAAGATTATCCATTCTTTTCCGGTACTCTCCCAAATAATGGAAGTGCTCGCTGCGAATTAATTTTGATAAAACTTTATAATTTTGCATGGCATAAGTTAAGTTATCCCATGGCAGGTTCAAAAGCACTATTTCAGTTTGTAATTTGTACTCTGGTTTTGTAACAGGGTGAGCTAAAATGTCTTGACCAGTGTTAGCAAAATTTATACTTAATAGACGGTAACTTTTAAGTCATAATTCCATCGATTGGTAATTCTTAACCAGAATTCTCATAGAGAGTATTTTGTTAGAATAGTTTAAGGTACATTTGGCCTTTCCTGTTTTTTTTGGGTTTGAAATATATTTTTCACCATGAAAAGAATGCGCGAAAAAATATGTGTTAAAATCGAAGAAAATCTCCATTTTCGTGGGTATATTATTAAAAGAAGGAAATGATTTAACGATATAAAATTTTGTGTGATACATACTAAAGTATGTTTAACTTAAATCTTATTTTAAGTTGGGAGATAGAATACTTTTTAAAAAAAATTACCAGGGGTCGTCCTAAATTAAATCAAATTTTTTTCGGAAAATCGTACAACTTGACCCTTTATTGATCATTGATGGGGTAAGTGAAAAATCTGAAAAAATGACTACACACACATTATATTACTACCATAGATGTTCCTTCACCCGCAATATTGACTTTTGGTATTTGGTTTGTTTTTAAGAAATACAGCCATTCAAAAAATGCCAAATAAAAAATTTTTTTAAGTTGCTGTTAGATAGTACGTAGGCGTACTGTGAATAAATAAAGTACCATATATTGTTAAAGTGGTAAAATATTTTATTATATTAGAAAATTATTAAAAATTTTTGTTCATAATTCATTTTTTTCAATTTTATTTAAAGCAAAAGAACAAATGGAAAATAATGAAATTCATAATTTTCTGAGAAAAAAATTCTAACGTTTTGGGAAATGGTCAATTAAAATAATAACTGTATTAGACTTTGTCATTTTTTCAATATCAATATATAAACTATGAACCATTATATTAAATCTACTTGAACATTTAAAATTTATAATTAAAAATTAGTTTTGGACAAACCCACAGATACGTGATATAATATTTTAATTTGTAATAGCAGCGACATTAATTCGTTATGCAATATGCGATAAGATTTCTGAGAGTGTGTTTTGTGTCGGCTTTTACCATGTTGATGTGTAATAAATAAAATAATTCTAGCGGGCCGCTTTATCGTTAAAAAAATGTTTTTTTTTGGCAAGAATTATGTTTATATATAATTATTAAAATAGTATATATATATACTATATATATATATATAATATTATATATATTTAATATAATAAATATATAATTAGTATATATATATAATATAATAATATATTATATATTATTATAAATAATATTTATGATATATATAAATATATATATATACTAATATTAATAGTATCATTATATATATTATATATATAATATAATTATATAGGTACCCGGTTTAAAATGGGGGAAAATTGTAAAAATATCGCCCGTTTTTTTTTTATTAATTGAATCATGAAAAATCTAAATTTTAAGTTACAATCTATACTTATAGTTTTTTCTCACATTTTGAGTTTCTCTTAAAGTTATAGAATAATGAAAATAATAAAATATCGAAATAAATTATTTTTTAAAATTTTGTTTTTAAAAATTCCATTTTCTCAAAATTAGAATTCGGGAAAAATCCGGTCCTAGTGAGGCATCGGGGTGAAGAAACGGTCATTTAAATTTTATAAGGCATGTTTCATCCAAAATATTTTAATGGTATTGTAAATGCTAAATATAAACATTTCTTAAAGTTTTATAGGTCTCATTCAGATTTTGATAATACACACTATTTTAAGTAATTGATCTTATCACACATATCCGCTCGTGATTTTTTCAAGAATTATGAATTTTTTTTCATTGTTTCTTTGCTAAATATACAATTGAAAAAAAAAGAATATACCACATAAAAATCTTTATAATAATTCTAATAATAATAAATAATCATTTACACCAAAATTTAAACCAATATAGGTACTTTATATTACGAGTACGCCTACGTATGCTATCATAACACCAACTTAAAAATTTTTTTTTTTTTGCATTTATTGAATGGCTGTATTTTTAAAACAAGCAATACCAAAAGTATGCAAGTATATTGCAGGATAGGAAAGGAAATCCTATGTGTGGCTTGGTGTTAGGCGATATAACTGTGTGCAATGATTTTCAGACTTATTTAGCACTTTTACCCAGTCGAGAGATATTAAGGTTTTCAAAGTTTCCAGATTGTCCCGATAAAATTTGATTTTTGCGCACACTCTGTACATTTTTTTTAAACATAGTATTTACCCAACTTTCAAATAAGCTTAAGGTTAAACCATACTTTAGTATGTATCACACACAAATTTGTAATTCGTTTAAAAATTATTCCTCTCTTTAATTAGTACTACACGAAAATGGACAAATTTCTTTCGATTATTTAACAACAAACTCTTTCTCGGATCATTTTATGGTGAAATATATTTTCCCCAAAAAAACATGAAAGCCAAATGTACCTTGAAAGTATATCCCTAACAAATCACCTCTATGAAATTTAGTGGTATAATTACAACTCTTACCAAATGTCGAGAATATGGATTAAATTACCTCTATTAAGTGATAAATTTTGCTCACCCTGTTACAACCAGAGTAAATCAATTGTTTCTATTTACCGATTAAATCGATAAAATATCGATATCGGTTGGTTTTGACTTGCCAGGATAACAATTACACGCCATGCAAAATAATAAAAGTTTTCAAAAATTTATCGATGCGGCCATCAGCGGCGGTAACGGGAAAAAGAATGGATTTGACCCGTAACCCTTAAGGCACAAAACCGTGTCGATTTTTTAAATTGGTGTGTGGAGCCAGCGGCTGCGCGCACAAAGGGCGGCTACTTTTCACATATGCATTATATCATTGGGGCCGTTTCCGCTAGCAGGTCAACTAATCACTAGAGTTTGAGCTATCATTCTCTGAGCGCTCATCCATACTCGTCGACATCAAAGTTGGTGGGGCTAAGACCGTTTCTTTGTTATCGGCGCGAGTCTCAGGTGGGAACCAACACCATTAGTAAAGAGGCGTTCGAGCAGTCGGAGGGGGCTTAAAATTCATTGATCCTGCAAACATAACATCGCAGGGACAAGCCACGCAAATATTCACTATGACCTTATCACTCCAGGAGCGCCTATGTACATCTAGGATTGAGCTACACGTAGTCCGGTGCTCCATTCCCACGGCCCTACAGACTTCCTCAAACAGGCGACTAGTGAAATTCGTACCTTAAATCTTGAAATAATTACCTTGAGGAATTCCACAGAATGGAAATAACTCGTGAATGAATGCATTCAATATTTCTCCGAATTTATTTCTTTGCAGAGGCACCAGCAACAAGTACTTACTGTAGCGGTCAATTAAGGTAAGTAGGTATTTGTATCCTCTTGCGCATTAGGTAACTTAAGTATGTCAACATGAACGGCTTGGAACTTCTTTGTTATTCTTTTAATTAAAACAACCCCGTAATCAGGACTAGTAATCATCTGCGGTACGGTTTATTGATGACATGTTCTGTCAACGTTGGGATAAAACTGTTTTATCTTCTTATGCATGTGGTGGGAACACAAATATCATTTTTTATTGCAAGGAGGGTTTTATTCACACCCAAATGTCCTTTATTGTGGTATTGGCTGATTACGTTCTGCACACTTCTTTTCCGGCACAAAAACGCGCGAATAGTTCAAAGAGACATCTCAAATCCACCTTCTACTCCTTTTGTTATAAAAGAATTCTGCCTTAATTAACTTCAAAGTTGTTTTCCCTTTCTTCGCCATCATCATTAAGGTATTTTTATCTGACTGTTGGTGCTGTCTTAATTTCTTCAAAGTCCAAATCTCATTTGAAATGCGAGACTAATATCTTCGCATCTTTGATGCTCATCTAGGCCCATTCCGTTTTGGAAAATTTCCAATATTCTGTCCGCTTCAGCGCGACTGCTGCCTTCATTTCTAACCGAGAGAATCTATCGGCGCCCTTTCATTCATTACCAAGTTAATAGCACCTAGCAAGTTCGCTATAGTAGCCCAGCTTGATTGCTCATGGCCGATTGTGAATCAGGTGGGCCGAGGCACAAGACTACACTAGTGCGACCGTGCATCGTTCTTCCTACCCATCCTCATTTTGCAGCAATATTATGTCGCAAGAAAATTATTTTAATAACGCATTTTGAATTTCGGTAACTTAACTCCATCGTGATATTTAAAAGTACTCAAATAGCGTAGTCCCTCAATTCCTAGCATTTCAATTTTGTAGTCATTAGGCATGTGTATTTATATACAAACGCACGAGAGCAAGTAACAGATACGCACATGCTTGCTAGCTAAAAGTTGACCCATATTTCTTGAATAATTTCGGTAACCCCAATAAAAGCTTATTTACGGGCAAATATCTTTTTTCTGTTGTATTAAAAGACCCACTACTATAAAAAGCAAAAGGAGTCCCATTCTCATCGTTCGACATAATTACCGTATTAAAAGCTTTATTATTTGCATAAATGTACATTTGAGAGGCGCATCGACTGCTGGGAACCTGAGCCGAGAGGCGGGACGAATCGCTTGTTTTATATCTACAAAAAGACTTTCTCAGACTCCGGAGCGCTTGCATTTTTAATATAGATCTATTTTTTCCTTTATAAGTAAATTGAATTTATAGGCTAGTATTGTAAAACTACCTATATCATTCGGCAGGTAAATGAAATACTGCAACAAACGAACGATCTGTTATGGTTCACAAGGCGCGAGGAACATCTAATATTTCCTTGAACTTTCTTCAGATAAATGGCGAAAGCCCTTCTTCCGTCAAGTCACAAACAAAATGACTTAAAATCAACTTAAAATATTCGCATTCTTCATATTTCATCAAATTATAGAAATAGTTTAATTCCTTCTAAATTTTTTTAAGTATCCCCACGTGGTCTGATAAATCTTTGGCTATATCAAAATATCGTCTAAATACACGTGTACACCGGTGAGATGCCTTGAAGGTAATATAGTTAAACAATCTCATGAACATGAACTCGAATTTTTAATTGTCAGAAAATTGTCAAAAGAAAAAATTTACTCATATATAATAGTAAATATGTGTGAATATGATGTTTTATTGGCTTTGTTGTAATAGTGCTCGTTCGTGACGTCAAGTTTACTTAATACCTTTGTCACATGAAGCCCACTAAATATATCAGTTACTATTCGGTTAGCAATATACATTTCATTTTATCGCGACGGAACATTAAAGTTTCTAAATTCACACACGATCGCACCCTCCCCCCATCTTTTCTAACTATCGCTGATGGGAAATCCATTGCGATGCGTGCCCTCTTTAAGAACTTTCGCTTTACTAAATTTAATAGCTCCCTCTTGTTTTTGTCATCGAACTAATTATGAGGATTAACGACGAGGAGTTTCAGTTTTACTTGGAACTCGCTTATATTACATTTTATAAGGGAAAAGGAAGCTAATATTTCGCAAGAATAGTAGTGGAATGCTCGTCTCCCTTCCCTCGTAAAGCACAAGCTATCCCCACCCATCTATTCCCAAGTTTCGACTCAGCGTACTCCCCTCCCCCAAATTCTTTGAACAAATCATCCCAAGCTTTAAGTTGCTCTTCCGAACCTTAAAATTTCCGGTAAATATGCATTATAGAATAAATGTTAATTCAACTACCAGATTATTTAACTGATAGGTAATGATCACTAAAAAGTTCAGTAAAGATACAGGAAGAAGAGGATTGAGATAGAGATATGAAATCAAAAGATCTTATCTTACAAATTGTTGTTATCACCGAGAATTTTATACATTCCTTGCTCTGAGTATCAGTTAACATAATCTGTTGTCAAAATTATATTAAGAAGATTTTTTTCAAAAACGAGCAGTTCCTAAAAAACAGAATTAGCTAATCTTGTTGTTAAAATTCGAATCATAATCTCTACTTTAACCAAATCCATATCTGTAACATTTCGCGAGAGGATAGTCATTTACGTGTATCAATTGCTGATTTAATGTGACTACTAAGTCGATACTATTCTTCGTCTTCCATCCAATAGCGCGATCGTCCAACTGATGCTCAACTACCGAGAGTCGATAATAAAGGGATCTCTTTGATATTAGCAACAATAGTAATAAAGTTTATTTCCCTGATCTTAGCATCTATTTTTCTACAGAATCCAAATGTATTTATGACGCGAGACTTGTCTCCCCAGTCGGATCATTCCCGTAACTAATTATTTTGTGAGTCGCTAGAAGCCAGTGGGCATTATCGCTATGGTTTACATCGATACATGCTCATGCAACTTTCATTCGGGATACTCAGAGCCTCGTTGTAAGGAGGATGACCTTTTGTTTTTAGTCAATTTCAGAGCTCTCTTCCTCCGCGACCACCACCACAACTTACTCCGAAGCGTACAGTATATTTATTATTATAACTATTCTTAATATCATTATTTATTAGTTTATTATATTATTATGGTACTTATTCTTATTATTATTATTCCCATTAGAATACCAAACATACCGTATGTATATATTTATTGATTATGTCATACGATATTTAAAACCTACTATTAGACATATGCAAATTATTTACTTCTGCAAAATCCCCATATTAAAATACGATATATTTGTGACGCGTAACGTTCCTGTCCCATTGACGTCTGCTCGAGTGGTCATTGGTGCGTTCTCCCTGCCGTGCTCTTTGGGTGCATGTGACCTCATGGGCTGGCCGGACTGTCTCATTTGGCGGAATCAAAGAATACATAGACAAATTCGAATACAGGGTAACTTCTTACTGTAAAAATCTGGAGGTGTGGTACATAACTCGCCGTAAACACCTCCGCATTTACAGTGTTGCCTTGTTTACGTTCTCTAGGAGCATTTCTTATTTTGAAATGACGGTTGTTCTTCTGCTTCGGGTCGGATTGGCACAGCTTTGGTTCAGCTGTCCTGCGACTTTTGGTGAAGAGACTTTGAGAAGCCCTTCATCTCTCAGAGAAGACATCGATCGTACTTTAGCCCTCTTCTGAAACTGGGGAAATTGGTGTGTCTGTTGCTTTGTCATTTCCATCTCACTCAGTGTCCTCTCTCCCGTGTGTATGGGAACTGTTCTCCTTGAAGATTGAATTTACCGCCCCCCAAATATGCTTTCCGTTCTTCTTTCATGGAGGGTGTCGTTCGTTTCCTATAAAAGAAGTTATCTATACCAAGTTAAAATGCACCGCTATGTTTGTAATTTATTTCAAGGCACGATATCGATCTGCCCAAGAGGTCGATTAACTTTTCTTGTTATGCGAAAGTGAGAAGCTCATGAATAACAATTCATTCACAAAGGAGCACTGTTTATTCAGCAAAGCAGATCGATATCCTATTCTTCCCAAAACATCCGAAACTCTTGGCTAAGTACTGAAGGAAGCGTTCTTTCATATTTTTTTCATTCTTTTTTCTGAGGAAATTTCACTAATTTGACTCTCAGGTTGGGAGCTAAGCTTCCTGATCGAGGCAATTAACTTTGAAGAATCTCCCCCAAGAAATTTGATGGTTGCTACACATATCATGGGGACGACGGATGCTAATATTCTCACTCGTTCTTTTGGATCATCTACTCCATTAAGTTTGAAAACTGTAATAGTCGTGTGTAACCAATCATTAGTAATTACGCAAATCTAACTCTGCAATTGGCTCCAGATATTTGTGTAGATAGACTGGTCTTTTTGACAGTCGGTCGCATTGTCGTTGTACGTTGTCGTTGTCGTTGTCGTTGTCGTTGTCGTTGTCGTTGTCGCTATCACTTTCACTGTCAATAGCATTCTTATAATCACAATTATTATCACTATCGTTATTACTATCATTATCATTATCTTTATCATTATCCTTATTTACGTCTTAATCTTACACAACTTTCCCTTTCGTGTTCTAACATATACCTTGTCTAAATCCAGGAATAGTACAGAAATTTCTTTTCTGCATTCTTAATACTCCTTTCCCAGCATTTAGAAAGTAAACACCTGATCCACACATCCCGACTATTTTTAAAATTACATTGGTCTTCCCCAGTCCACTCTCTGTAACTCTCTTTAACCTTTTTGTTATCATTCTGTTGTCTTCATTCGTTCCTCATTGATGTCTTCATTGTTTTGTTCATTCTGGTGTTGGACCTGGGATCTTAGACCTGATTCTGTGTATCGTGGAGCCACTAATTCATAAAATACCGCCCTTTTTGTTCTAGGAGCTCTATAGTTTGAGATTTTATACGTCATTACTTACTTTATTTTACTTTTCGAACGGTATTATCAGTTTCTCGTGATTCGAAATGTACCTGCATAATTAAATTGTATCCATTATTTGTTGATTTTTGTTGGTGTCGCTTTTTTACATGTGTATTGTACATGTACTAACATTGATTTTTCAAAGTTATTGGTGATGACGTGGCTTCATGGCGAAGAAATTGTTCAAATCATCCTTATGCATTATAAATTTGTGGAAAATGCTCGCTCACCTTTTACATAAAAACTACAACTGATTTTGCAAAAAGAGCTTGTATTGCGTATATCAAAGTACAAATTGGGGATCATGATTAGCCTTGGGCACCTCATGCTGCGTGTAAAACTCGTTTAAAGTATATGCGGCAATGGACCAAAGGATAAAGGAGGTGGATGAAATTTGGTATTCCAACGGCATGGAGTGAACAGTAAAACCAGCGTGATGACGTTGAACGTGACAGAAGTAAATAAACAGATTCCACTAGACTACTTGTTGTACATGTAGACTAGATACCTGTCTCATCATTCAACCATCTTCCTGAGCTCTCTCTAGTAGAAGATGAATCACCTACTGAAATGAAAGCATTTGTGTGCAAAATGATAGAGATTTCGAAGGCCAGTCATCAAATTAAACGACCTAATAATGGATTCGAATCTTTCAGAGAAATCGTAAAAATTGCTAGCTTCTAGGCTGGAAGAAATATATTTCATTTCCTAGGAACATAAAACAAGCTATACTGCAAAGGAGTAAAAAAAAATACTGCCATTTTTCTCAAAAGATAACGATTTTGTTTTCTGCAGCAATGTGCAAGGATTGCTGGTGAAACGTCATATCTCTATATACACACACCAAGCAAATGGCTGTTATTCATAGATAGCTTCAAACGAAGCTTAAAATGTGTTCTACATAGAGGCAACAGACACAAATCAATCCCAATTGGTCAATCAGTCGGTATGAGTGAGTGAGTCCACCTAGTTCTAGAAATTAAATTATTCCGAAAATAGAATTGGGTGATCTAACTGGATCTGAAGATGATGAATGTTCTCCTGAGCTAGCAGGGAGGTACACCAAGTTTTTGTGCTTTGTATGTCCCTGGAATAGTAGAACGGATAATGACCAGTTGGAGAGAAAATAATGGCCTCTTAAAGTGAAATAAGCATGGTAGCTGGAGAAAAGGTATCTTCAAAGAATCTTTGGCTGACAAAAACCAGATCATATTGCCATCACACACACACACATAAAACAATTAATAAAGGTTTTGAACAAAGAATGAGCGTGTTTTGTGAGCAGAGAATGGGCGTGTTTTGGCTGCCTATTTAGAAAATTTACTGCTCTTGGCAAGAAACGCTGGAAGCGGATATTTTGATGAACCGCAAATCTGGGAACTCATGCAAACCCCGGGTTTTCCAGATTTAGTATACGACATTTAGGCACGAGAGTGGTCATAATTCTGTATGGTTGCGAAGAATTTCTTTGGGAACTGTAAGGCAAACAACTACTGTGAACCTGTCGAGATTACGATCGCTTCATTTTGTAAACTTGGCTGTAATAAGCGAGGAAAGGGGTGAACGATTTCACCAAAAAATAAAAACCATGGGAAACGGTACCATAAACGATCTTATTATACTCATATGAATGCAAATTAATGTTTAAGCATCGAACGCAAATATCCAAGCACATTTCATAGCAAGACAAGATAACTCAGAAATTAACTTTATGAAAGATTTCTCAATGTAAAAACCTTTGCTTTATCGTCATAGTTTCATACTTGTTTCAATTTAAAAAATATTTACCTTACCTTATTGTTTGGATTGACCGTCAGTAATTATATAATACAATAAATATAAATTTATAACGATATATATCATATCCTGAGAAGAAAAGCTGATGGAGAAAAAGTAATGTCAATTTTTGGGGAGCAGCGACCTCAATATGCTAATAAATATGTCTAACATCTCAGTCATCAAAATTTGTGCTTTCTAGTAATTATGGAAACATATTTCAGTTTTTAATTAATAAGAACAACCAGAGAGTGAGAGAGGGAGAATGGAGGGAGGAAGGAAGGAAGAGAGAGAGAGAGAGAGAGAGAGAGAGAGAGAGAGAGAGAGAAGAGAGAGAGAGAAAGAGAGAGAGAGAGAGGAAGAGAGAGAGAGAGAGAGAGAGAGAGAGAGAGAGAGAGAGAGAGAGAGAGAGAGAGAGAGAGAGAGAGAGAGGTGTAGAGAGTAAAAAAAAAAAAAAAAAAGAGAGAGAGAGGTGTAGAGTAAAAAAAAAAAAAAAGAGAGAGAGAGAGACCTTGCCTTAATAACTTTAATCAATAAGGCCATTATATAGTATTAAAAGGCGCTTCTTTCCCAACAAATTTAAATTAGTTACTCTGGGCTTGTATAAGAAAAGGAAGAGTCGGAAAAACGTGACTATAAATTGATGAAAATTATTAAAAGAATTCATGAAAATTTGTTTAAAATTTTAGATATATTGAATTAATTATCCAATAAACTTTTATTATCTCTCTCTCTCTCTCTCTCTCTCTCTCTCTCTCTCTCTCTCTCATGTTTTTACTCCTTGTTTCTTCATTTATCATTTTTTGAGTTTCATTGGCAACTTTTTCTATTTTTTTCTGATTTTCTGTTCTTGGCTTAATGGATCTCTTCATTTATAAAGTTCCCAGTTTCTTAAATCTTAAAAAACAACATATTATGAATAGGAACACTAAATAAGTTTTGAATAGAATCTTTTAATATCTGGTTATATAAATTTTTAAGAAATTTTCGTATCTGATATTAACTGAAACTTGGAAACATCCTGATAAATTATTAACAATGCTAATTACTAATTTATAGAAATTATCTTTAAATATTAAACTGAAGATAATGATGTCTATAAAAATATTTTAGTCTATTCAATTGAATAAAATACTGACTTCCTAAGACCTCTAAGACCTCTAAGACCTCTAAGACCTTCCTTAGACCTCTACCCCTCTCTACAACCTAAGTCAGTAATTAAAGGTAATTTCAGATTTTAAACAAAATTGTCTTCTGCTTATATCAAATGACTGTGTTGAGAATATATTCATTTATATTTTTAAAAGATTTGTGAGTCACAGTGAGCAAGTAAAAAATTAGGTCTTAGTGTGACATTGTGATATTAATTTAAATTGCTTTTTTTTCATTAAAATTCAAAAAGAAAGAGAAACAAACCTACACAACATTCCCAGAGGAGGGAAGACCAGAAAACCAGGAAGTAATATATATATATATATATATATATATATATATATATATATATATATATATATATATATATATACCTATTGTGTTTATACATATAATATAGAAATTAAATACATACATACATATATATATATATATATATATATATATATATATATATATATATATATATATATATATATATATATATATATATATATATATATATATATATAGAATCAGGACAAAAAACAGCCATTCAAGCTATAAATTGTTGCACTTATTTTTGGCACTACCAGAGAAGTAGAAATAGAGCTTTGTGGTCCAATACTTAGTCAGTAGTGTATCGTAGAGTAATTGTATAGTAGTTTCAAGAAGATGTGATGGAATACCAAAAAAAAGTTATTAAGATTGACCAAGTCTATGGATACAACAAATAATAAATTACTGACTTCAGTACGTTTCAAAATAAACTATTCATCTACTAGCAATAACAATATACCGCTAATTGTAGACGCGATTGCTGTCGGCATAGTGTGAGGGACATTTAAAAATATTCTGCACATTCTATACATTGCCCTTAGATATTTAATGCAGTCTCGTATCTTCTGTAATGATAGTAAAACGCATTCAAACTCAGCACGTCAAATTCCCATTGAAAACACGGAATTGAGATAAATCCCATGTAAATATGGAGCAAAGTATCTCACAAGAGATCCGTGTAGCAACTATTCTCAAAGCCTTAAAGTTACAATGAACTTGAATACTAATTATTACTCAAGATGCTAGGTGCTAGTGGGAACTAATTATGTTTTGGTGGGTGTTTTCTTACAGAGAATTATATATAAGTTAATAACATTATGATTTTGGCTCTTGATGGTATACTATTCATATTTATGCTGGTGTTGCCTTCAATATACCCACACCGACTAAGGCTAGAGATAAAAATATTTGCGTATATTAACATTCCCATCAAAATATGGTGGAAATTTTTTCCATTTAATAACACTCGTTATATATATAATCAATGAACCCATCTTATATACTTAAAACAAATTTAATATATTGCTGATTAATTTGCAGCCAGCGTGGAGTCTATTTCAAATAGATTTCTACGTAACACCCTCAGACGTAAATTCGATAGGGAATCAAAGGGAATACTTGTAACATAAATTATGATGTTTTTTCAAAATGTTTATATCTATTATAGACGAAAAATCGATAGAGAATCAAAAGTAAGTTACTTAAACTTTGTAATGGAAATTTAAGAAAAAGCGTAATTTAGAATTAAATAAATTTTTTATTAAATCAAGTAGTAATTTTACTATTTATGTCAAACTAAATATTATAAAATATTAGCTATAATATTAAATAAATCAATAAATATTTATGAATATTTTTTCTATGTGTTCAAAGCAATTTTGATAACTAAAGAGATGAACAATTAGGTTATGAAACTTCGTCAAGATACAATTCATGTATTCAAACTATTTTTATTTACATCAAAGGCTCGAAGATAAATATAAACCACTTAAAAATTAATTTTTAAGATTTACAAATAAGAAGAGAGTACAAGTGAGCAAGAGAATAAGTATGTAAGAGAAAAGAAAGGAGTCGCTCAAACTGATGTAGGAACAAGGATCGTAAATAAATTTGTGGAAATGTGAAGGATTCGCCTACTTAGGAGAAAAAAATAAGTACGAAGTGTTAACCACAGAAAGTTAAAACTTTTTTTTATTAAAATAACAGTCGACCTTGGCAATCTAAAATGAATTTAGAAATTAATTTGGGTTATAATATATTAAAAAACTCAAAATATTTGATAATTTATCATAAACAAAAAATACTTAGTCTCAAACAAAAGAACAAATCTTTACCACTTTGTTATCTATTTCTGACTTATTAAGAATTGTAATGTCATCTGAAAAAACTTTAAGTAGCAAATGTATAGAGGAATAATGTCAGCCGTTAAAACTTCAATTTAAGATTACTAAAAGCATTATAAAATGTTGAAATTTAGGCGAAAATTTATATTCAATTATAAGATTTAGAAAATTTTTTATTGTAAAAATTCAATAAAGCGTAAAAATGTAGAAAGTTAATAAATATTTTTAATTAAAAAAAACAGTTTATTTCAACAACTTATAATCTGAAATATTTATTTTTATATAAAAAGATAAAATATTAATATTTATATGTACATCGGATATTCAAAAGAAAAGATTCTTAAATTATGTCACTAAAATATTTATTGTTTGTGCTCCACCTATTAATACTTTTTAATTGTTCGACATTTCTTCATGTATGTGTGTTTCTTTTGAAAAAAACATGTAAAGATGTAAGCCATCCATACGAAAACAATAGTTCGTTTAATGATTTTAAAAAAGAATTTAGTACAACAGATATTATCGATCACATTTTTATTACTAAACATTGGCAAGCATCAAAATGGGGCGTTCTTACTAATTCAAATTTGTGAAATGTTTGTTAGAATGAATATAAATTGGGAAGTGAATATATTTAGGAAAGTTAAAACATGTAGTGTAAATCATAAGTATATAAATTGAACTAGGTTAAATATTTCTCCACTTCGGGAACTTTGGGTAACCTTCATTAAACAGGAGTTGTTTTACTGAACATGCTAAACAGTATAAAAGACAGTAAACAGTATGAAAGTAAACACTAAGAAACAATATGCAAAAGTATTTTCTGTACGTCATGTTTCAATAGCTTTTTGTGAATAAATAAATATAGGCAGTTTCATAGGGATAGACGGGTCATTAGTCAATTTAAATCTTTAAGAATGGGACTTGGAGAGTGAAAGTAGTTGACGAAAACACTAAATACTTTTTATGAGGACATTTTAACTACAAGCAATTTCCAGAGGTATTTTGTGGTTGAGGAGAAATTCACGTAGGTATTGAACTCTGTTTACTTTTAAATTTGAGACAGACTCTCTCACTTCACAAGGATTCTGTACATGTAAATTTTAAAGCAAAAATGTGCTAAAAATATTCTTAATATGAAAGGTTGATAAATTTGTAACATCTTCACTTAAAATGATTTCTCGAAATTACAACGTGAGCTATAATGAAAATATTATGCTATAAGAAAAGTTAAATAAAAAACAAAATATATGAAATTTCAAAACTACGGTAACATTGCATTTTTAATAGGCTCATTGGTCCTTAACAGGGTGCTGTTTGGACTTTGAAAAGAATTGAATAAAATGAGGATAAAAAAATATTGCAAAATTAGTGGTAACTTTTAAAGAAAGTTTTGGAAATAGATAAAGAGTTTGTTCCTGACTTTATCAGTGGAGTACATTACAAGTAAAACAACGTGAATGAAATTACCACAGATGTTTGATGCATATTCCCACTCTCTGAAACATAATCACGTAGGCTTGGAAGTACGACACTTACGGATGTATAGTGGGGTCGGAGAATTCGGTTTTTAGCACTTTACCAAGCGGAATATAATATTTTAAAAATGTTGAAAAATTTAAGAAGATAAATGATGACTGTTGCGAGGAATGTAAAACTCTGGATTCAGGAAGGATCCTAGGAAAAGATCGGGGGGTATGAAATGTGAAAACGATCTTGTGTAGAGTAGGAAGAATAAAGTCGGGGTAAATTGTATAATTTCAATAATTATTTTCCTTTACTATTAGGTTTGTTAGTTAAAGTTAGTTAGTCTCACACTAATGGCGCTAAAGAATATTTAGGTAAAATATAAATTTAAATATAAATAGTGAAATTATGATGTTTCAATTTCTTAAAAAAAAAAACGTCAATTTTAAGACATCTAAATACTATTACATGTACGTTCCACTATTTCAGCTCTAGGAAATTTCTCATGAATAATAGGAAACATGTAACGCACGCATATAATATTATTTTCATAAAAGTATTAAAACCCAGGTAAAAAACTATCAAAATTTTAAGAATAAAAAAATAAAATTTATTCAATAATGGTGGAAATTTAGGAAAATATCGTATCTTTATAGTATAGGTTCTATAAAATTTGTGATAAATGTAGATAAATATTTTACTTATAAAGTGAGAACCAGGAGTTTAATTTTATAAGAGTTAAAAATTTTTTTCTTAAAACAATAGGTTTCATAATCAAACTATATGAAATAATTAATTTATTGGTATATATAAAAAAATTAATTGTTATAAATTTCATTAAAACTTATTAATTATAAAATACTATAAAAACAAATATTAATATTAAAATTTCTTTCTGCTTTTTGAAATTGCATTTATATTGGTTCAATTATTATTTTTCATAAAATGCGAAAATAACATTAAAAATATCTAGATTTTAAGATTATACTCAAATTATTTTCAAATGTCTCTTATTCAAGATCATAGTTTGAGTACTATATATTAAGAATTTATATAGAATTTGTAATGTGAAAATTTATTAAAGAAAAAGCTCATTATTAATATTATTATAGTTAAAAAATTATTTTAATTAACAACAGGTTTTCTCACAAAAATTTTATATTGTTGGTTAATATTAAACTTTCTTAGGCACAGCTGGAGAAACGTCAATTTTTAGTAAACGCTATAGAAAAACTTAATTTAAATAAATTTTTATACTTATTCCTGGCTTTTATTTATTTATAGCATTTTAAAAATGAAACACATTATTATATTTTATCAAAAAATGCTGAAAATACCGTTAATGAAATACCAAATTTTAAGATATTTACCAATAGGTAACTATCAAATTTTTTTTGATTTAGTAATGGAATAAATATCGTAGCTAATATCATGTCAAAATTCGTATGTAATGTGAAATATTATTTAGAAAAAAAATTAACATTTAGGAAAATTGATTGATTAATTTTATTATTTATAAACATGGTTTTCTTTCTGGAAAATGAATTTAGTATATTAAATAACTAAATATATTTATATATATAGAAATTTCATCAATTCATTAATTTTTAAGTATTTTACAACATTATTTCAAAAAACACTGAGTGTAATTAAAATTTGCACATTTTTCAATTTTTTGTGAGAAAATAATGAGTGTGTGCTTATCTATTCATTATAATTTAAACGACAATTAATAATTTTTTCGAAATGGCTGAATACATAATAAAGCAGAGAGTGTTTTGAAAAACTTCAAGTATTTTGGAATAATTACCAAAATATTATTTTATTTTGATAAAAGGTTAAGAATTCACGGGAGTATAATCACTTGCTTCATTGTTATAGAGTTCTAAAATGATAGCTATTTTGAGATTAGGTTTTAAAGTAATAAATTAATTCAATTTAATTTGAAATTATAATTATTTTATCTTTTAAATATTTATTTAAGGTTTAGGTCATATTATTTATTAGATTAATTAATTGGTATAATATATAAGAACATTAATTATTATTGAAATATTTCATTAAAATAAAAATTGAATTCATAATATATGGGAATCCCAAAACATTGAAAGTCTGAGTCAATTTATTTCTATCTTCCAGCTATCTTGATATTGATATCTTATATAAAATAATAAAATACACTCCATTATCTATTTTTTATCAATTATTTGCTAGTATCCAATTCTCATAGCATTAATATTTCTTTACAACTCAATTTTTAAAAGAAAATATACATTAAATAATAATTTTTTCATAATGTTGAGACAAATTTTCATCTGCGAGAAGGTATACAACATAATTAAATGAGTTAATAAGGTTTTAATTAATTTTCATTAATATATGTGTGTTAAATTAATGAAAAATATGAAGCTATGTATTTCATTGAATGAAAATGTGTTTTAAATCGTTATTTTTTTTTATATTTAAATTACTCGTTATATTATCCAATTAATAACATGAATATAATCAATTTTTTTTCTTAGTATAATGATAATATATATCAATTATCATTAATACATCAAAAATTCTCTTTTAAATTTTCATCATAAAAAAAATTGTATCCCAAATTTTAAAAAATTACTTCACTTAATTTATAATGAATTAATAAAATTACATTCTATTTTTGTTGCCTTTGAAAAATTTTTCGTATTATAAAAATATGATATTAATCAATAATTATATTTTGTAAAATATTTCTCAGTCTTATTGTATTAAGTGCATTAGACTGTGTATTTAAAATTATTCTATAATTATTCTATTTTATTAATGTATTATTATTATATACAAAATTATTTTTAAGAATTCTGCTAGTTTGATTAATTTATTTTAATGTAAAATATTGTAAAACTTTTTAAGTATTATATTCTTTATACATTTTCTTTAGAAATCCTTCAACCTTTTTCTTGAAGGAATGTAATGTGAAATATAATTATTATAATTAAGTATAATTTTTTTAATTATATATAATTCAGGATTTATTAAATAAAATCTACATCTAATCTTATAATTTATGGTTATTAAATCAATTCAGCATTACAAATTTATTTGAAAATTGCATTTCATCATTCATTTTAACAAATTAACTTTATGCTTTTGGTGTTTTATGCTAGAAACATCATACACTATTGAAGTGAAAGATCTATTCTTTTTTCTTGACTGCTATCGCTCATCTTCTAAGTGCAATTTTTTAAAAAAGTTAGAAAGGAAATAATAACTATATTTAATTTATTTTATTTTTCAAACATAAATTTTGCTATGTAAATAATATCATTACTCACGTTAGTTTATTAATAAACTTCTATTTTTAAAAGAATATTTAATATTATTATATATTATTAATTTAAACAATTGTATGCTTAACCAATTTGGTTATAAAGGACGAAACTGCAAATTTCGGTTAATTTGGATATTTTTGTTATAGTTATAAAATTGTTGGTGTTTTTGGAAAGAATATCTAGTAACGAAAATAAGATTGTAATATTTATTTATGTATTGTTTAAATTTTTTTTTTATTTAATATACAAGGTTTAATTATCATAAATTTTAAAACATTTTAACAAAATATAAAGGTTATAAAACTAAATTTTGAAAAATCAAAATTAAAAATATTGTAAAGATTTTCCAAATATTTACGATACTCGTTATTGGAGGATTTAGGGCTTTTATTACAAATTTGATCTTCTTTGTTTGTGATCTTAGAGCTTATTTTGACATTATGTTTTTCTTTACTCGAGAGTTTACTAGAACTAGAGAGTTTAAGGTTCTCGGTGCTAAGTATATGTTTTTGTTGTTTATAAGTGACAATAACCAGAAACTCAATTTTTTTCCAGTTGACAATTATAATATAAAATACTAATATTTAATTTCTAAACAAATGATTGAAATTTTATATAGTGAATAAAATCTGTCTTTATATATTATAGAAAGATTATCTAAATTTTAGTTAAATGTATGAAGAAATTTTAAAAGAAATAATAGTAATAAAAAGTCATTAGTAAAGTTATAAAAAAATTATTTTTGAATTAAAACAGGTATTTTTATGATACTTAAGCAGAAGGTATTTTGGGCTGAATATTAAGATACATAAAGTATTCTCCTTACGTTATTTTCATTTATAAAATAAAAAAACGTCAAATTTTTTTCATATCATTATAAATAGTAATATAAAATATTTAACATTTTTCATTAGGTCAGATTTTTTGAAATCATTTCAATTGCAACTTATAACATTATTTTTTATCAAAAATATGCTGAAATAAATTTAAAAAAACTTATAGAATATTTAAATAGTTCTAAATATTAATAAATACATATATACTTCAAAATGTTTGAAATATTAGGAAATAAAAATAAATATATTATATTTATAAGCTTTATAAAATTTTGTAAATAAAATTTAAAGAACAACCGTAAATTTAGAAGTTAAGTTTTTTATTAAACAGGTTTCACAACTAAAAAGAAATACCATCCTTATAATATATTAGAAACTAAATATAGAAAATCCATTAGAAAAGTTAATTTTAAGATTATCAATACAAATACCTCACTGTCACTTTTGAGCTTTCTGAAATTGCATTTCTACGACAAAACCAAACATTTTAATTTTATTCAAATAAGCATAAAATCAAACGATAAATATTATGATTTATAAATTTTTAAGACTTAAAAAAATAATTTCAAAATGTTGAAATATTTACAGAATGAAATCGACATTAATTTTTAAAATGTTATCAATTTGTAATGTGAAAATTTAATGATATAAAAATAACGTATAATTTTCGATGTTAAAATTTTTTATTAAATATTTATAAATAAGGTTTATTTGATATGAACAACTATAATTATAAAATATGAAGGATGATGCCATACTTACTACTGTAATGTAAAGGCTATAATATCCAAATTATATAAAAAATACTACAAAAATTAAGAGAAACTATATATATAAAAACGTATTAAAATAAATTCTCTTTTCTGCTTTTTTATGAAAAAATTTGGATAAATGAATGTCCACTAGATTTCAAATCTATATTTCTAGATAAATTCTTCGAGTTGAAGGAACACGAATACTCTAAAATACAATTATTTAAGAAATTTAATAGCATATATCATAAATATCAAATAATGTCATAGAATAAAAATTTTAGTTGAGAAAAATATCAGTACTTTTAATTTCTTAAAATAATTTTGTAATGTGAAAATTTAAGCAAAGAGGAAAATTTTATTTGAATAATTAAATATATTGTATTATCAAACAGTGTTTTACTAACAACTAATTGAAATATTTTAGTTAATAATAATTAAATAAACAAATCTTGATTTTCAATTAAAAAAAACAGTCAATATCAGACACCCCACATTAATAAATAAATTATTCTAATCGCATTCTGCTTTGTATATTCAACGATATAGCACTTCAATGCAAACACTTATATATTTTCATAAATATGCTATGAATAATTAACTAGTGTTCAAATAAAACTATTATCAATATTATAGATTTATACAAAAATAAATCTATATATCATAAAAATTATTGATTACTATATGGAAAATAATTCGTAACTTTTATAGTAGGTTCTAATATTTTGGTATTGTAAATTTTATAGAAAAAAGCTTAATTATTAGACGTTATTTCTTATTATTACACAAGTGAAAGCACATTATCTGCACATGTAAGTCAATACAAACTCATAAATATATTAAAAAAAATGTAATTAAATTTTCAAATTTAAAATAATAAAAGATACTGTTATTATAATTTCAAAATATAAATAATTTTTTCTAGAAATAAAAACAAAAATTAAATACACACTTTTCAGCTTTTTGAAAAGTTAACATTTCATGAAACACATTATTTTTTTCAAAATTGACTAAAATATATACTATATATTTAAAAAAACTCAATTTAATTAAAAGGATTTACCCTATTTGGATATCTCAAAGCTACTTACTGTATTTACAGAAAATATAGTAAATAAATGTACTCATGTAATTATGTATTTAAGTATAAAATTATTGATAATTAATGTGAATTGTGTTAATTGTTTTAATTTTAAGAAGTTAAATATTTTTTTAATTAAAACATGAGGTTTCCACATCACAAACTTATATATTTAATAATGAAAAATTATTGGTATATTAAATAAAAATAACATACATATAAATAATTTATCATTATTATAAAAAATAACAATATTAACAATAAACAAAGTATAACAATCTAAAACTATTATAATTATAATTCACTTTCTTTCTTTTGTTTTTGAAAATAATATTTACGTAATATTTTAACTATAAATGAAAAATCATATTGTATTATATATATTATAAATATGTATATTCCAGCAGTAGACTGTAAAATGCAATATCTTAAAAAAAAGTTACTATTATACTGCAGAAAAAAATCAATTATGGTAACTAATATAAACAGAAACAAGTGTTTAAAATCTTAGAAAAGATATTAACAGATGCAGTTCAGTCACTTAGATAGTTAAGAATTATAATAAATTATAGCGCACGAAAATATATATTGGTTGTTCTGTGCTATATTTTGTCTATAGGTATAAGTTAGAAAGAATGTGAGAGGAACCGCACACCCCGCATTCCCCACAATGCGTTTTTTTCGCAGAGCGTAAAGATCGCGTGAACATCCCAAGAAGCACCTGGGAAACAACTTTGGGCTGGAAAATAGTTCTAAAAGAGGCGAATTCCTAAGGCCGTTTTCATCGTGGTACTTTAGGGAAAACGATGCCAAATTTTCCATCGTGCTCAACCACACGACACATTCTTTCTTTGATTTTTGCCAGAAAAGGATGAACTGTTGGGATAGATCTCCGTAAAGGATGATATTTCTAGAAATGATTTTATAAAAGAAAAATAAATGGAAAAGTTCAGGCAAGCGTTGTTCGAGTGAAAACTGTGACCATTATAATAGGTAGGCAAGGTGTATTAATACTATAAAATACTCATTTTAAGAATAGATCTCGCAAGGTCTTTTTCTTGAACATCACAAAAAGATATATATATATATATATATTATATATAATATTATATATAATACCTATATATATATATATATCTATTATGAAATATATATGATATATAATATAAGTATGATATATATATTATAATATTTATTTATATAATAGTATATATATACTAAGTATAATATAATTATAGTATTCAGTGGCGACGGAGTGGCATTTTCCCAGCAGTCATGCGCTACCAGTTCCCCGGTTTCCCTATTCCGACCTATAATTATAGGTATCCTATATATTAATATAATATATATATATCATATATATATTATATATATAATAATATAAGTATATATATATATATATATATATAGTATATAATATATATATATATATACTTATAACCGCTCTCAGGAAAAACAATTCAAAAATTTAACAGCTCTTTTTTTGCTGAAAAAGAATGCTTTCTTATATCATAAGATGGCATGATTTCTTCTTGTCTTCCCTTAATTTTTCTTGTTATTGCCCCCTAGTCTCCCGTTTGAGCTCTACTATGAAGAATTTTAAAAATTTTCGGTCTCTGTATTACAATAGATGTAAAAATTTTGTAGAATTGTAATCATGTCCGGCTCTGGAAAATCGCCTTCTACTGAAAAGATCCTACTGGAAGAAGATTCCTAACTGCCTTTCAGCCTCTCACTCATTGAGCCTCTTCCTATTCGCCAAAACCCAGAATCATCCATTGTTGCTCTAAACTGTTTGGCACTCTCGTCCTAGCATGATCTTAAGTCTTTTCTTTAATAAGTGGGTTAAACCTGTACACAATACTCATATACTGGCGCCCGCTATACATAGCTATTATAAATTGCAGTTTACTTTATTACTACACTTCTTGTTGCTCTTGTAAACAAATTGCGGATTTATTCATGCCCCAGCATCTTATTTGAGCATTTTAATGTTTTTAATTCTGTCTTCCAAACACTGATTTAAGCTAACTATTCAAAATTACCTGCGCTTATCAATTAACACCTATACCTTTTTCTTGGTCCAACACAGGTTCAAGCTAATCCCATTCATATCGCAATAAAAAAAACTTCTCTATTTTGAGATACCTAGGTGAAGAACCTAAAAAGAATTTTTACTAAATAAAAATAAAATTTTCATTATTGCCCACTTTAACTGCGCCCACCGCCAATAAGAATAAGTTTAATCAAGAAACTCATTTTGGAAACTCTTTATATCATGCCCTTCAACATTTCTCCCCTAACTGAGGTTGGCCCACTTTGGTATCATCGGTGCAAACTTAGAAACTTCGCATTTAATCCATGGTCTTCAAATTTCCTTATATATATATATGGAACAATAGTAACCCCCAGCTCTGAACCCTGTGGGAGACCACTCTTCACTATTTTCCCATGAATGACTGTATTCGCCCATTTAGTTTTTTCTGTACACACTGTTTTACTATTCCACACACTAACTCTTTAAATGTCCAACCAACGAATTCTTGAAGCACCACTTGACTTTTTTAACCAACTAGTCCTTCTCTCTAGATATAATACAGTCCATTTCGCATCCCATATTGGTAAAACTCTGGACCACTGAACCTTATATATCCGTCTTAATTCTTCAATACTGTTCTCTATCCAACACTTCATACCCTGTCCCTATGGCCGCGTTTTTTTTTTTTGTTTTCTGGCACTTTGATCGCGCTGATTGGGGGGCCCTTTGCGTCGATTCTAGCGCGTCTTATTTTGTAGTTCAGTAATGACTGCTTTGACTTCTGAGACCGTAGCCTGCTTTGGAGCTGGGAGTGGGAGCTGTAATCGTTGACCGGATGAGAGCACGTTCATTCCTTCTTCGACTAAAGTCTTTCTCTCTCTAATCCTAATAGGCTCGATCGTCGCTGTTTCCTCTGGCCAGACTTCAGCTAGATAGACACAGCGCGTATCGGGAAGTGAGGAAAAATTTTTCTCGTTCTCGCTATCACTACCTCTGCTAATTTTCACGTCAGCTAGAAACTCGCTTTGCAGGGGATTACTCTTCGACAAGCAAAGCGGGCTGTTTCATCAAGACGAAAGTGCGTCCTAATAGCATCCTGGTCTCCCTACTTTAACAAAGTCTTTTCTGGCGTCTTTTCCAAAATCCATACTCCTAGACAATTCTGTAAATCATCTGTTATGGCCCGCTGCGTTAGTTGGCGTATGCTGCTCTGCTGCTAACCTTCCGCAACTGTAAAAAAGGCCCCAATGCTCCTTTCGGCATCCTAATTTTCCCCCTAACTCAGCCTTGGTAGAGCGATTCCTGGGCATTCCCTACCTCCTTTCGTCTCTGTTCTTCTGCTTCTGTCTCCAGCGTGTGCTCTATGTCTTTTATACCTGTGATGTACAGTTTGCATCTCGGGTTACACGGTGCTCCTGAGATCTATGACAACGTTTAGGAATGGCGGGTGGCCCGTGATGCGCAAATCTCCTGCCCCCGAGTTTGAGGGAACTTTTTGTGCTTTACGTGCTGCACCGAGGCTCCCGCCCCTCGTATCACTATATTCATCCTATGGTCTCAATACTAGCACTTTCCCTGCAGTGTTGGAAGCACTGCACAGCATTCCAACCTAAAGTTCCGAAAAAAGGGGAAGGCCGGCTCTGATCCTTCTAACTTTCGCCCCTATACGCGTCTCACCTTGTATGTCGTCTATCTAAGTATCTTTGAACCACAACTTCTTTAACTCTTCACTTCTGTATCGGAATCTGGGAATCGTCATGTCTCCTTCTTTTCAGATCACCATAGTACGGCTTGTTCGTGACGACTCGAAGGTCTATTGTGCCGAAAATACTTTTCCTATTTACACAGACATTCTATGGTTTCTTTGCCGCTCTTTAGGAAAACTACGGGGAGACTTGCGTGGTGCGCTCGACATAGAACTTCCAATCAGCACCATTTTGCCGGGCGGGTATGCGCAACGACGTCATCTGAGCTCTCCACGCTCCCCTCCTTCTGGGTTTCTCCTTCCCTCTTTGGCTTAACTTATGTCCTAGCTTTTCTTTCCATGTCCGCTCAACTATCGGCATGGTGGTTCTGAATGGAAGACCGAAAGTCTTCAACTCCTTTTATATTTCCAAAACACTATGAACATGATTTTCTTTGCTGTTGGAGTTGCTTTAAATTTCCTTACTCTTGGAGAACTTAGATGATAATATTTTTTAGTTTGCTCTTTGTTCTCTAGGATCATTCTTATCGCCCGGAATGGCCGTCCTGCATTCATGCCCATCAAACTACATATTGAATTCTGGCTTTTTCTTTTACTTCCTAGCTATTGCATCTCGTCTTAATACCTTTTTCCTGATTCTCATTTTCTCGCTGATTCGGATAGAAATTTCCCGATTGCGGCCGTGGTCTACAAAACCTTGTGAAATATTCAATCTTCTTTACAAAGAACTTCAACTTCTACAACCATCTCCCCTCTACAAGCACCTATAAACTGCTTTCTATCCTGTAATTATTTCGCATCGACGTGTTCTCTTCATCGTCCCTCTCCCTGTTGACATATAACATCCTTGGCCTTAACAATAAACAAAAACTGGTCTTGGAAACCATCCAACACTCGACACAGCGGTTGCTGAGCAGGCCGGCGTTCAAAAAGAACCTGGGAGTTTCTGTCTAGACTGTGAGATTTTTTCCTCTTCTCTGGTTACTTCCACTATACAAGGGACTCTCCGCCCTCTGTACATGGAGCTACTGTTTCTCATATATCTGGGGGGGGGCTCTGGTTTCTCACGGCTTTTGGATAAGGTTGAGTCCAAAGGCCAAAAGGCTTCTAAACTGTTCGCTGTACTTTATCCCAGTTCATTTGATCTGCCCTAGACCTAATCTTTGCGGGCGCCATGTTGGTACTGGTTATCTCTTTTCTATACTGAGGTACCACAAGCG